>JACXGI010000548.1:69319-80694 GCA_016801175.1 Esox masquinongy
ACACACACACACACACACACACACACACACACACACACACACACACACACACACACACACACACACACACACACACACACACACACACACACACACACACACACACACACACACACACACACACACAATTCCGATCTTCACAACAGTGCTCTTGGCCACATAATCATAGCCACTTCTCGAGAGCACAGTAACCTTTACAGTAAAATCCAAAACAGCTAGAAGTGAAGGTGTTGTTAATTTAAGTACCATTAGAACGTCTTAGTAATCAGAGTGGCTCCTACAGCCAACCGGTGACCTGGCACGATAGGGAAAACAGCTTATTAAGATAAAGACCTCATAATGAAAGCAGAGCGTGTTCAGGTGTCGCAGGCACATTGGTGAGCAAAGTATGTTACAGGTGACATGTCATTATAAGAATGGGTGGCGTTCAGAGGTCAAACTAATGGATGACATGACGAACCCTGTGACGGCGCTGGTAGAAGATCTGGCTGAGTATCCCAGAGGACTAAATGGAGAGCAGGTACAATGAGGAGGAAGTATATGTCACAACAAGTATTTACTGTACACTGCGATCAGTGCAGGAGTGAGCAACAAAACCACGTTATTTACCCTGGTCCCAAATGTGTTAGGGGCCGCTTTGCCAACTCCTCATCGGCACAACAAACAAGTCGACAAGAGAGCATGAACCAATACGGGAATACACAAAGTCAAGGGGAAGTACTGAAATTGGACTCAACGTGTGTGTGTGTGTGTGTGTGTGTGTGTGTGCGCGCTTACAGACCTCGTAGCCATTGTAGTTAGAAAGCCGTTGTTTAGTGGAGGATAGACCATTGTTGCCATAAAGCTCAGAGGAAGCATAGGAAGCCTAAAATATGGGAGAGGGGGAGGAGGAAAAGTGGGGAGGGATCAAAAGCAACACAGCGAGAGGAAGAACAGCCCAAGGAAACATCATTGAAATTGCTTTGTTGACAAGACGACTCAAGACCATTTAGAAGAAATCCACACAACACTAGAAGTGTGGTGGGGGACATGCTCCCATGCAAGATAACGCAATTGAAGTGGTGAATTCAAGGGGTATCAAACCATCACGAGTACTGGCGCAGTCGTATTTTCTCCTTCACACCGTTTCTTAAGATTATGTTCAATAGTGATGAATAAAACCATGACACATATTGAGCCAAAGACACTAAAGCTGCTAGTCCAAACGCTGATACCAAACTATAGAGGATCAACAGACATCCAGATATATTAAAAATAACACTGAGTTAGAGGTGTCATACTTTCAGATGTCTACTAACTGTCAAGTGACAAGTGGTGCAGAGAAAGAGGGAAGAGAAAGGAGCGAATATTTAAGTATAAAAATGATTGTGGGATACATTATCAGTTGGTATTATCAAACGGTTAATGCACACAGTCAGTCACACAAAACCCACCAGCTGCAGGTCAAGTCTGGAGGAGCGAGAGACCCTGCTAGCGCTCTCATCACTGAGTCTGGAACTCTGACAGTGGGTGGAAAGGAGAGAGACAGATGAAGCCTAATAAACTGTAGGACACTTCTTCACAACACCATGTAAAAGGCCACCTGCCTACAAAATGTTAACCATAAGTCCCCTGACTAAGGCAGAATATAAACAAATCAGAGACAATCAATAACCTGCAAGTATCCTGAAATAGTTCAATACGGTGCTCAAGAAAAAATAACACTATTCAGGAATTCCCTTTGAAAAAACACAACCACCAAAGACACACGTTTCTTAAACAACCAATCAGACAGAGCAAACTTTGCGTTTAACTCCCACCAAGCCAAGTGTAAACACATTTTACTCTTCTGGAAACTATTCAGGTAATACAGGTTAGACACACTGCTACTAACCCGAGTGGATATACCACTGTACCCATCGTCAAAGCCATTGCTCTGTAAGGGACAGAAAACACACAAATGAGCGGGGTCATTTCACTACTGGGGCTATTAATGAAGGTCACTATGACTTCATACGTACATCTCGATCATTCAGTTTGTCTTTATGTTTCTTCTTCTTCTTGGACTTCTTCAACTTCTCCCGTGAATGGGAGGAGCAGCCCTGGGAGATATGGATTGAGGAGAGTCGGGTAAAGGTGTGTCAGGATGTCTCGCCACGCATAGCGAAAGCCACCATGGATGCAGGGCTGAGTTTAGTACCACCCCCACCCCAAAAAAAAATGTCTAGAGCGTCCAATTTTACAAAATTGTGCTGTACTCAAACAGTGAGGGTTTGCGTTGTGGTTCGGAGAAAGCCGTCAGCATGGAAGCTTCCCTTTTGAAATACCACACCCACCAAAACATACCCCAAAGTCTGTTCATGATTTCAGTACAAATCATCGGCAATACATCAAACGTGCAATTGAACTAAACTCACTCGAGAATATGTTGTGCGGTTAGCCACTCCCATGTCACATGCTCTTACTGGTTACATGATACATTACAACACATTCACAAGGCAGGCTGAGAGGAAGAGAGCTTGCTATCGCCTCACTGATTCCCATGGCCTAACAGCAGATTGTTAGCCACAAAATACTTCCTGGTTTGGGTCAGACAAGCAACAGTCAAGACAACCAAAAATGTATGCAAACCAGGCCTAGTAATATAATCCCATTTTCGATTTTAACAACGTGCATCCTTTAAGATTTTTATTCAAGATCCTGTAGGCCTATCAACCTCAATCAAACACGCATTACAATATTGTCCATGATTACATATTAAATTGTGTCAGAAAACATTCTGAAAACAGTGATAAAAAGCCCAAACGGCACCCTATTCTATTATAGTGCACTACTTTTAACCAGATCCAAGTGGGTGATCCTATGGGGCCTGGTAAACAGTAGTGCACTATAAGGGGAACAGGTTGCCTAACAGGAGGCGTGATTCAGTTTGTGTTGGAACAGATAGTTGGCAGCTCAGACTAGCAAGCCAGCTCCATAACTGTAGACTGCCTGCCTCACATTGGCCAAGGACAAACACTGTAGTCCACTGAAGCAATTAACCATACCCAGGACAATGACATAATGTAACCAAACAAGATCATTATGGTTTGATACAATAAACCTCTTAGATCAGTGCTTGTTTAGGGCTGCTAAGCGTTAGAAGCATGGCTTTGAGGAGCAGTCATTAGTGGTACACTTGGTAAACGAACATAACACTTAACTTCATAAAACAAAATTAGACTGATCACGAAGTCGTGCCAGCTTTTTCCACTGACTGCAGACCATTGTCTGAACAACACACGCTACAATTATCCCTCCATGCAAATGGCTTTGAACACAATACTGCAGTGCCTAGCTATCCAAATCAAACACATGATTAGTAACCATTACGTCAACTGTTAATCAAACTGAGAAGTCTGAAAACAAGGCAATACTAAACACTTTTCTCTAGAAATGATTCACTGCCCCCCTTGGACAATCACTGTCCTTGTGTAAATGCCAGAATTCTATGACAAAAGGATAATTCACTAAACATTAATCCCTAACAGGCCAGGGATGTCAAATACATCACATGGGTTAGTCAGTCTAATGTCCCTGAGCATGTGTGCCAAATGATATACAGGCTGTGTATGGTCAATAAAATATTTTTGCATTTGTAAAGTCTTGACAGCTTTCACAAAATGTTTTCCAAATTATGTAACACTACAAATATCCTTGGTCACAACTGATTTCTATGTTTTTATGTGCCAGACCACACCTACATAAATGATCAACCGCTGTTGATTAGTTTAACTTACTATTTTTACATATATATTGTGGCTTGAAAGTATGTGAACCCCTTGCACAGTTATGTATACATTTTTAGTTTATTTATTTAATCATAACCTGTCTTTTCTATCTTAAGAAGGAATTAGTGCAGGAACAAAAATACATCCAAGTTGCATTGGTTTAATCAAGTGGGTAAGTAGAATCAGGTGGGTAAATAATTGGGTACCAAATGAACCAATCAAAGAGTTTGGACAGGACTCTGACAAACTGATGCAAGAAACCTGGTTAGTTTGGTGTTACCCATACAGGTGAATGCAAAACACAGCAGGAAAGGAGATCTCAGGGAATCACAGAAAGAAGGTAGTGAGAGATGAGTCTGTGGAAGGTTATACAACCATCTCAAAAAGATTTGAAAAAAAAAAACACTGAATCAAAATGGTATTCATTGGAGGTTTGCTAGGAAGAAGTATCTGCTGTCAAAAAAGAACCAAAGTGCCATGCTTAACTTTGTCAGAGACCACCTGGCCAAACCTGAAGGTTTCTGGAAATCCATTCTCTGGACAGATGAGTCCAAAATAGATCTTTTTGGTCACAATCCGCTATGTTTGGCAAAAACCCAACACAGCCTCCCACCAAATGAACCTTCCCAACAGTCAAGCATGATGGTGGGAATGTCAAGATCTGGGGCTGCTTTTCTTCCTCTGGACCTAGTAGTCTGCACCTCATTAAGGGAACCATGAACTCTGAGGTATACCAGTAGATTCTTAGGACATGAGGAAATCAGTGAAGGAGCTAAATCTGGGCTGAAAATGGGTCTTCCAACAAAACAACGACCCAAAGCATTCAAGCAAATCTACCAAAGCATGGGTGAGGATAAATAAAATTTATGTTTTGGATTGACCAAGTCAAAGTCCTGCCCTTAATCCAGTTGAGATGCTGTGGCAGGAGCTGAAGTGGGCAGTACATGCCAGACACCCCTCAAACCTCACTCAATTGGCTAAGTTCTATAAGGACGACTGGGCAAAAATCCCTCAAAAAAGATGTCAGAGACTGATTAGAGGCTATAGCAGATGTTTTCACCAAGGTATCACTGCTAACAGAGGTGCCACAAGCAACGGAAAGAAGGGGTTCACATATTTTTGTTAAATTTTTTTAACAAAAAATGTTTTGTTAAATAAACAGCTTTTGTTAAATGAACAATTATAATATATCATATGTTTTTGTTTGTGTCCTTTATTCGGAATGTATTTATTTCTAATTGGTGTTAAAATAAGGATTTAATTTCTTTTAATATCTTTTACTAAAATAATGACCATCCTTGAAGGGTTCCCAAACTTTCAAGCAGTCCTATATGCTGCAAATCATGTTTTGTTTAATTGTTTATTGCAAAGTTCAAAATATAGAAAAACAATCATGGAGAAACTTATAGGTGCTTCCTGAAAAGATTTTCCTTGCGAGGATAGGGACCTGTGTAGTGAACTCATGGGGTGAGTGGTGTGACCTTGCATATGAACGAAAAGGACGACTATGGCAAGACTATGGTGAGCAAAATGTTTGGAATATTGAATTGCAATAAAACTACAGTATCGACTACTTTTGGAATTGCAATTTATACCATCTGGGCACCTAAGTATGGTAATAATACTTATGTGCCATTTTGACATGCAGCAGGGTTAGATGATCAGTCCAGGTTCATCTAGTAGCAGTTTAAATCTTACCCCTCCTCCGTAGGCCCCTATTGCATCAAGATCCGACTGCCCAAAGACAAAAGATCACAGTCACCAAGGGTTTAAGAGACTGTTGTGCTTGTAACCCCTTTCTTACAAGCTAATAAGACACATATCTCTGATGCATGTTAGTAGAAATTCAGGGGCCAAATATATTATGGCTTTTTGACTGTACTAATGCCACTTCTGCAAGCTACTCTATGCCACTACCCAAATGCAACAAAGTTGTCTTATTTTTTAAAAAAGTTTTCCTCATGTTTCCAGGTACCTCCCAGGTCAGCCCTCTCTCATGCTCTTTCTTCCGGCGCCTTCTTGTAAACAAATAAAGCACTGCCTCATAATTCGGATACAGAACAGTAAAATCAAATTCTTGATCTGTACTGTAGTTATGGGCAACTTTGACCTGAAGACTTTATCCGCGTCCTTGTATGGACTTTCGGCGACTGATTTGAAAACAAAGATGTCAGAGTTTGAGTGGTACTGACCCTCACACTGCCTCGGCTGCCCATTGACATCCGCTCCTCATCGTCCGAGTTCTGTGTGGGAAACAAAAAGGGAATAATAAGCGGTTGCTCTTGGATTTTCTGTAGTTGGGAAACCGGTTACATGGGGTGTATAAGTCAATTCAAGAAAGGCAACACAATTTTTAAACATTTTAATTGTTGAATTGAAACAGAACTGACCAACACTGGTGGTTAACAGTTTCACTGAAAATTTGCAGAAATTTTCACTGCTCGGTTTGTACATTTCTTGACTGTGATATTTGACTTCTTTCTCTTGTCTTCCAGGTCCCAAATCATGGCAGTGCAGTCAGAGTGCGTGACTGCATGACATGCCATCTTCCAAAAAATTTGGATGAAACATGATCAACATATTGGAACACCATCTGAGTGTCCTGACTGATTCGGTATGAACTATGAACACCAACCTTTCTTCAAGTAAATCAAGCATGCCAACATAGTGACTACATAGTGAATTCCCAAGGTTCAGTTCAAATAATTGTAAGTGCTTTTTTTCAGATGGAGGATGATGTGAAGAGAAATGGTGAGATGAATACACACCGAGGTATGTCTCTGTGAGGGCCGAGAGTACCTCTCACTGTCCTCCTGGAGAAATGAATAGGAAAAGAGGACAAACGGGTAGAGATGAAAAGAGTTAAATGATGGCGGGGAGGTAATCTAGGCATGGCACATAGGGGTTTCGGCAAGCACCTCAAAAGGACACTAATTCAAAACAGACAAGAGCACACTAACATGCAAAAACTCAAATTTAATTATTCAAAAGGAGGTCTTTTACTGAGGCTGCTACAGTTTTCTCATTAAAGTCACTGTAGCTATTAAATTGAAGACAACTGAACGTGAAGGGTAATTGCCTGCTAACCTTTGGTTAAGTTAACACAAGTACTGCACCCATTCCATAGCCAATCCATGCCTGAAGTTCAGCACATCACTGCGGCTATATACTTATCCTGTCACTTGACCACTCAAGTAGAAGGCACACGCACAATGTGCACGAATAAGATCGTCACTGGGCAGTCAACTGGAAAACTCAAACCCATGCAGTGTGTACACAAAAATGCATACAGATCCAAACCCATTAAACATGCACATCAACTCAAGTGGAACATCATTAGGTTTGCAGCCAAAATTAATTTTACAATTTGTAAGCTCTCAAAGTTTTATGCGCCCACACCCAGAGGAAAATAAATGACATATAGGTTTAGGTGGAAAAGCCTTTAAAATTTCTTCTCAGCTATGCACTGCAGCTGACAGATCTGCCAGCATTAACATCATAACAAATCCTCTCTGGTATTACCAACTGTATTGAATTCATTAACATCATAACAAATCCTCTCTGGTATTTCCAACTGTATTGAATTCTCAGAACGAGCAATAGTGAAGGTCCTCCATGCATTAATCAAAACAAAATATTATTTTAGTTTTAGTACTGGCTTCTCAAACATTAATTTCTGTTATTGACTCCCTTAACTAGGTGGCGACTGTACCATCCATTTTTCGATGCGGCCCCATTCGCTGTCTACTTTGTTCTCTGATTTGTTGTCCAAGCCATAATATTTCTGAGGAAAGACCGGGAGAGGAAGGATGGAAGGGAAGAAACTCACAGCTCATCATACTTTTATTGTTATCTATAGACATGTATGCAGTTAAACAATATCTACACTCTACAGTGTGGTGATTTTATATTACCATATACATTTCTGTAATAAATTAAACTAACAAATATGCAATGTCTAAATCAACCAGAAAATACTTAATAGTAGTCCTGACAAGACTATAATGAAAATAGAAAAAAAGATGAAACGGGGAAAAGCAAGGATGCAAGTAGCCTACCTTCTGAACCTGATAGATCTATACACCAGCATGAGGTGCAGCCAGGCAGTGGATGAGAAACCAGGGACAAAAAGGAAATAATTAAAGAAAAATGAGTGACAGTGGCAAACAGAAAGATGTGTGAGAGAGACAAAAAGACAGACAGAGACAGAATAAAAGAGGCTAAAATCATTAGGGTAGATTTCAAACAGAGCTGGCTGGTTATTGCTAATGGCAGGAACATGGCTGTGGAATGCACATGGCTGTGGAATGCACAACAACAACCAATAGGAACATGTTACGAGTTCACAATGGTCTCAGAATATATGTATGTGATATATGTGATGTATGTGATATACAGCCCTGGAAAAAAATAAGAGACCACTGCACCTTTTTCTTTCCTTTCCAAAAATGTTGAAAAGGAAAGTATTGAATGAGGAACAGAAGTGTTCAATTTGTAGTGGTCTCAATTTTAACCCTTCTGTTCCTCACTCAAAACCTTCCTTTTTGGAAAGGAAAGAAAAAGGTACAGTGGTCTCTCAATTTTTTCCGGAGCTGTATATGTGCTTACAGTCACCGAGGTAACAGAGATTAATTCCATCCATGTTTTCTTGAGGTTAGTGACTGCGAGTTGGCATCGCTTTAGTAGCATGGCCTGTGTCACCTGAGAGCATGTCCATTCTCATGTCCGGTACTCACACAGCTCTACAAGAAACAATCACCTGAAACATAATTTGCCTCTAGGAGGGAATGTTTTTCAGTGACACTGCTGATCCATTAATCACCAATATTGCTTTACTAAGTTCAAGTAAGAATTTTGTAGTATTGTTCTATTTCATGCATATGACCATTCAAAAACATACCATCTTATCTTTAAAGCAATGGATCCTAAAAACAATGTATTTAAAATGCATTCAGTCACTATGACACTGTGTACTGTAACACAAAGGAGCACGCAATTAATAAAAATAGTACATTGCTAAATCTGTCTAAATTTGAGCCAGCTTTGTTGACAGTTATCCAGAGTAAAATTCAGAATTTTCTAGTTATCTGTTTAACTCTGTTATACCGATACATAGAACTTTTCACCAGAATATTAACAGCTTGTACAGAGACAAACACTTAACTCAGAATTCTACCAGCTCACTTCGTTACCAGCTACAAGTAGTTATTTTTCAACTCAAACAGACCTGGAGTGAGTCAATTACAGCTTTCAATTATCCAACCAGACCCCAAAGACAAAGACGGAGATCAAACATTTGTGTGATGGTATGAGATTTGAATTCAATGAGAATTTGAATTCATTGATCATGAAATGCATTCGCGTCTGAACTCACTAAGCAGAGCCTGATGAAGCCCTTTATGAGGGGTTCCTTCAAGAATACTTCAAGAGTTTAGAAATTATAATGGACATACTGAATAAATGTTTTAATTATTGCCCTTTTCTGGCCTGCAAATCATTTATGATTAACAAATTACAAAACAAATGTGGCCCTCCATGTAATTTCAAAATCCTGATGAGGCCCCTGAGCCAAAAAGTTTGCCCTCCCTTAGCTTAGTGTTTACTTATACAAACTTTACGATCTAATCTTGAAGGAGGTCCACGGGAGCAAACAAGTCCACTAAACACACGTTTCCTTCCAAATATTTTCATATTCACCATTGTATACCTTTGAGCTCTGTCTCAAATCAGAGGTTGAAGTGCCAAAGTACTTCAAAAACTATTTGATAAAATGTGCCACCTCTTCTTTCCCCTAATCCCCAATACCAAGCCAATAGTGCATTTCCCAGGGTTTAAAGACTCCCTGCCCCTCCCGTTACAACTCCCTTCCAATGCTTTGGCCGCTCAGCTGAGCTGAGCCTTTTGTCCACTATAACACCTCATTAATTAGCTGGGTGCACTGCTCAGACATAGGCCTACCATCTCTTGATTCCATTAGTCCAGAAGTCCTAATTCATGCGTTCTCTTCTTGACGACTATGTCTGTGTTTGCTCTACTGGTCTGGCAAAAGATCTTCCTCCAACCTTGGCTTGCAGCAGATCCACTGGCCCACCCCATTTGTTATGTTTATTGCCGGAGACCAGTCTCTAGAGTGCTTATTTTTTGATAGCCATTGTGTTAGCGCTTCACTTTAGGAGTCGGTCACCTTCAAGGACCTCAGAGTTAAAGAAGATGTGTTTGTCATTTCATCACCAAATAATTATGAAGGAACATCATGAGAACATGCATAAACTGATGTCCAATGACCATACCTACGCCAGATAAGTGGGGTGACCATTTAAACAGTGTAACATTTAAACAAGTATGAGATCCCTAACATTACAAAAAATAAAAACATTTTCTTGTTCATAAATGAAAATCATAGTGCAGTTAGTAGACATTTTTTACCAAGCTGATATTAACAAGCCCCAATCATCATAAAAAAGTGTGTAAAAGATAGAGACAGCAGGAATCAAGTCCGTTGGCCAAGTGAACTAACATATTGCTTGTCATTCATCATATGTTCATATTACAAAGCAGTCTTTAGAGAAGATTGCAATAGCTAGCTAACGCTTGTCAAATTGAGAATACAATTTCTGAGTATGCAATTTTATACCCTTTAACTCGATTGATAGTATTAGCTAGCTAAAAAGCAAGCCTACCTGTGTTGATGTTCTTCTCATGTAAAATTTTAGTTCTGTTTTAGTGATTGGACAAAAACAACAAGTTAATTCAGGTGGATTTTTAATGGAAAACTGTAAAGAATGGAAAACTATAAAAATATCAGTTTAAACGTTAAAGGAAAACTGTCTGTTTGTCATATCCCTATGCCTGTTGAAAATATGAAGAAACTGAAGTGATACCAGAAAAACTTTCAAGCTTCATTCAGATTGATAGCTCATCTCTCTTAAAAATGTGATCACTGTAAATAAAAGATATTTTAGTAGCTAGATATCTTGCTACTGCACAGTCATGTGACAATTCACTTTTCATGTCTGAGGCACTAAGAAGTAAATTCTAGGAAAACCTTCTGAAAACCACTCAATCAAGAATCCAGATTGTTCTGGCGAAAGAGTTAATTTCACTCTATATCCAGGTCACATGATAAAAGCTGGAGAGGTAAACCAAAAATATCACTTGATTGTTCAAGCGTAAATGAATATGCAAATTCTTAACTCCATTCATCAGATGAGTTACAGCAACACAATAACTTTTGCTACTGTCCCTTCCGCTTACCATGCCAACTAGCTTCATACTGTACATACTGAGCTTACCCTTCTACTTGGAGGGGTCCCTGGACGTCCACCAAGGGCAGCCCGGGCCCCCTTCCCTGCCAACCACCTCCCGGCCGTCCTGCTGCAGTCACGATGCAAACTTAGGGTGTCCCATACAGATGCAGTCAATGAGGAGTGCCTGACGTGTAAGCAATTTCAGGAAGGTTGAATGTTTCCAAGTCAGAGACTCAGATGTCGCTGCACCATTCAGGTGAGCACTAATGTAAAGATACAGCTAGCAACATCCTCATTTCCCATGAGCATTTCTCTAGTTGAAGAGGATATCTCTTAAAGTAAGCATCCATCAAGGAAAACATAGCGACCTGCTGCTCGT
>JACXGI010000548.1:85949-104526 GCA_016801175.1 Esox masquinongy
CTCTGAGTGTGACTGAGGGGAGACTAAGTACTTCCTCCCTGCCCCAGAGGCTGTCTGAATCATAGAGATGGAAAGAGGTGTTATCTGTGTAAGAATTGAGAACATCTCCATTCATTTCTAAAGAATAAACTGGCTAATCCATTCTGATTACCAGGGAAAAATTGCCTGATTACCTGGTTGGAGTTAAAATTGCATGACTAACCAGGTTTTTCGGAGGGAATTTTTAGGGTTCAGTGGTGAAACTGGTGAAACCCTACTGTATTTGTTCTGGTTGTTGTTATTGTAAGTTAGCAATCAACATGTGAAATTAGTTAAAGGTGCCTTTTAAAGCATTTTCCATATTAAAATATCCAGTTACATTATCTGCATAATCTGCCATGGTTGCAAGTAGCACGTGGAAGGTCGGGACGTTTGTAGGCGTATACTTCCAAGGTGTGCGAGGTTAGGGTCAATGGCAGGCTTTGGGTGCATGTCCACTTTCTGACCACTCCAGAAACAAAATATACAGAAGCAAAGCGAGCAAAAGACAAAGCATTGAGTAAGACGAGGGTAAATCCGGATTTGGCACTTATTAGATGGCGACAGCTGAAGTTCTGAACAGTGATGCAGAGTTCACTACCTTTCTACTGAATAAGTAAGGTAACATTAGATGCCTCATTTAGGTAGTTAGTTACATCAAGGAAAGCTCTGTGTAAGTTACTACTAGTTTGTTACTTCACTAGATACAATTATTATTGGTCATATATACCAATGATATGACAAAGAAACTATTCTGCACATTTTGACCAGCTCGCTGAAATAAATCATTTCACAAATCGAGACAGATGATAAGCTAACGTTAACTAGCCAAGTTGTGCTAGACACTACTTGATTCCATGTCCTGCTGGAAAATAGTGTTCCAACCTAGCTAATGTGGTGTTCGCCATATAAGACAAAAAAAACATATTGTGGGTTGTTTGACCAAATGTATAAGCGACTATTGCAGAGGAAAGAATTACATTTCCTTTTAGCTATATTTAGCCTTGTGCAAGCTGGTCAAAACATGCATATTATTGTTTCCCCGTTAATTGTCTACTGTCAAGTAGCTAGCGAGAGTTAGCTAGCCCGATTATGCTCGTTAGCTAGCCATCAACGAGTCTGTTAAATATGGCAATGCATCTAATGCAATAGATAGCCAAGATGACATTTTGATTGGTTTAGCTGTTTACTTTGTTGATTCTGTTCCGTGGTTAGGAAAACGGCCCATCAACTTTGACCCCATTTAAATAAATGTCTGTGTTCATTGCTCCAGCATTGACGGTTGGAGGTGACACTGCTTCAGATTCGTCAGTATGCACATAGTTGGTAATGATAGTGTCACATCCTAATACAGTTACAGAACTCACTGCCAATAGGTGGCACAAAATTGCAAAGTGTATCTTAAATGAAATATTTCCTACAAAACCTTCAATGCAATTCTCTCTCTCAAAACAGGCTCTGGGTAGCTAAGTAGTGAAAAACATAGCCAATATCATGTTCCACTTCATAAAGTTGACTGGGTGGGACGTCCATGCCAAAATGCATTTCATCCTATTTAAACCCTCTAACCACCTCTATGATCAGAATGTGGCCGGGGACTGCATTCTCTCCCTACATTCTCTCCCAACTCCTGCCCATGTGCCAAAGAAACAGGAAAACCCACACAAAGCAAAAGTCCGGTACAAACTAAACCACACTTCCTAAGTCCCATCTACACCGACAGCAATAGAACACTTCTCCCTCCATTTTCAGAATTAGACGCAATGGATTATAGTTTCCATTTTCTTAATTTTTAAGAATTTCTTTAAAGGAGTGGCATACAGGCAGTAATGTTGTAATAAAAGAAAAGGGCAATCCATGGTAACAGAATGACGGATTTTTACATCAAGATGTAATCCAAGCAGTGGCCTACGGTAGTCTAGACTTGTTCTTGTTTACTGTACTACAGCAGCACATTGTACTTGAATGTTATTTTTTACCAGGTAAGTGTAACTGAGAACACATTCTTATCTTCAGCATCAACCTGGGAGCAATTTAGCAAATTAACTGTTCTGCTCAGACAGAGCATCAGATCTTCCCCATATGGACTCTGTGATTAGAACCAGCAACATTTTGTTACTGGCCCAACGCTCTTGACCCCTGTTGCCCCAGGGTATTAGCCTACTACTATTTCAGCAAAAACTCTCTCCCATTTTTCTCAGTATCTTCTCTGTCAACAAAGCATAGAATGATATAAACAAAGAAAACTATTTGCATTCCAAACCAAAAACAGTAATTGCTTAGCAAACCACACAACTTTATGTACAGGGACTACTATGCAAAAACATGTCAAAAACACGTTTATTTGAAGTACAGTTCACAATTTTAATAAAATGAATGTTTTTATTATTATTATTATTATTATTCTTAGTCCTGCTTTCTTTTATGTAAATCACTGATCTCACACTACTACATAACTAAAAGCTAGCTCTAATTCTCATACTCAACCTAGTGAGATCCAGGATTCCTTTACAGAAGAGAGTGGAAGTTTGCCTTTGTTTCTATACCAGCATACTCAACAGGCAGAGCCCATATCCCGTTCAGGAAAGGCGGAGGACATACAGCAGAAGTACTAGTTAGTGCAGTGAATTTTAGCTTAGCAAACCAGAACTCCATAATTTGTTACCAATTCCCAGGGAGGACAACTTGCCCCTGTAGACAGTGGGCTCAGTGGAATAAAATTCCACCTACATCTTAAAGCCTTAAAAACTCACCAGTGGGCACAGTTCTCTGAGCCTTGTTACTTAGCGACTGTCATTACCATTAGCCTAGCCTATCTGCTTCAAGTTCCACTCTAACCACATAACTGGCTCAAAAGCTGAGAAGAGTAAATGATGCAGATTATCACCATTCACTGGTTTGCATTTAGTATTAAGCACAAATAATTCCATTAAATAAACACAAAGACAGCTGAACATTGAGAATCAAAGTGTTTAGGAAATGATCCAGTCACCTTAATGACCTGATGAAAGCAATGCTATTAACCACCATCACCATCAATCACCACTCACGTAATTATCTTCCGTTTCATTCCTCTGTCACATAAAAATAGTTTGGCTAAAAAGTTCAGGGTGCGCCAACTCTTCCTCCATATGTAATAAAATCTTCAGATTTGTGCAGTTTATTTCTGATGGTTTACAAAACCTATAAAGATGTTTAGTGAAATCAAATATAGAATTATACACAACACACTGGATGCACAATCCAGAATGGAAGAAATTCCAGGGATGCTGCGTTTTCCCATTTGTCAAGAAACTTAAAGGCCACTAGACGAAACATAGTATGTCATCTGACTATACAGCTCTGGAAAAAATTAAGAGACCACTGCAACTTTTTCTTTTCTTACCAAAAAAGTTGAAAAGGAACATTTTGAGTGAGGAACAGAAGTGTTCAATTTGCAGTGGTATCTTAATTTTAACCCTTCTGTTCCTCACTCAAAACCTTCCTTTTCGACTTTTTTGGAAAGGAAAGAAAAGGTGCAGCGGTCTCTTAATTTTTTCCAGAGCTGTATTTATATTCAACTAGCTATGTGCTTCCTTTCACACCCATCTATGCATCTTAAGATGGTTGGATTACAAACATACTCAATATATCTAGAAAAACCTAAGTATTTTGGGCCATTGTATGATCAGAACAAGCATCCACTATTTCCAAGCATGCCAAGTTGTGAAGAAAGCCTAAGGGGAAAGGGGTACTCACAGTGCCATGGATGGGGAAGAGCATCAAACATGTTATGTTGCTCATGACATTGTTATCATTGGGGAATGCTTTGGAAAACATCTCTGTCCGCACCAAAACAAATATTCAGTGGGTGGAAATATTATCTAAAAAAATTGAATTGGGTCCCATAAAGTATACATCAAACCTTCTATTGTTGATGATTAGAAATTGGCAACAGACTAGCAACAAACATGTTGATGACGTGCCTGGAATAGGAAACTGCACTGGTCACTAAACCCAATCTTTTTATTTAGAGACCGCTATTGGTCAGTGATTAGGTGGCTTTTGAATTCTCAGTATGTATTTCTCACCATTCTAAATATTATCTTAAATATTAACAAACTGTAGATGTTGAGCTCATTATGATAGCATTATAAATGCCCCCTCCAATCAGCGTCTTGACTCAATTTGCACTGGTCTTGACTGTAAATCTCTAAAATATTTTTGTGTCTGAAGAACCCCCCCCAAAAAAATCAGTAATTAATGACAGTAGAAATTACAAAACAAAATAGGTTACCCGTACCTATTTAGCCCACGTACACTGAGCGCACTATCAAAATGTATATTATTGTGATGTTTAAGGTCTCTCCTCAATATAGATACATCCATGTAATGTTTTATTTCATGCCAATTATTAAGTTACGGATGTCCATGTGCTGTTTCTGACTGTCAGTCAATTTAGAAGTTGAAATAAAAACAACAGGTGTGTAGATGAGCCCCAGATTCATTCTTTGTATATTTTCTGGGCATTCTTGTGTAAGTACGTCTACTTACAGTTTAAGAGATTAATGGTTTTATTCATACATATATCACCATTTTACTTGAATGTTTAGTTTGTCACCAACTGAAAAAAAGGGTTTTGAGCTAACACTCACACCTGTCACGTCCTAGCCAGCAGGCTTGCCATGCCAGTGTGATCCAATGCCCTTTCTCCCTCATTAAGAGCACAGACACCTGTTAGTTGTTATTGCCTCCACCTGTGTTCCTGACCACTGTCCCTATTTAAGTTCCTCCTTTCCTAGTGTATCTTGTCAGTCTTTGTGTTTGCTTTATGTTCCTGTGTAATGTGGTTTCTGGTTTTGAGCCTTAGTTTCAGCTTTGTTATATTTTAGTTATTTTATTAAAGGTCCTCTGTTCACTCTGCGCCTGTGTCCTGCCTCCTGTTTCAACATTACACCACCACATGTCATAATCGATACAGTATCTACATAGCTTACAGTACTGCAACAAAATGCTAGATGTCAAGCAAAGATAACTCATTTTCAAGTACATTTGTTCTTATTTGGCTGTGAAATGAAACTTTGTACTGATAATTTATTTGGAAATAGCACTTATTTCAGACAGGCTTAAAGGTTGCTTCCCAAGTTGTGAAGAAAGACTAAGGGGAAAGGGGTAGTCACAGTGCCATGGATGGGGATGTGTCAAAATGAATCAAGATCAATATAAACTTTGCATAGAGTTGGAGTTTCCAGCGTATATTTATGGCCAATATGTGTATTTTAAAATGGCTTAGTCAAAGAATGAGCTATACAAATGCCTACAGGAATTGGCTTTTGAGTTTGTAATTAAAATAAAACTACCATTTTGAAAGCCATTTTGAAACCCTCCTCCTTCCATGACTTTTCCTAAATGGGCGTACATTATATTGTTCCCTTGTCAGAATTCTAAACTCTCAAAGGGAAACTATTTAGAGACTATTTACCCGTTTTTTTACCCTATTTTAGTGCCCATGGCACTAATAGGCCAGCAGCCCGCTAATGGTACCCAAATGGCGCTAATCACCCTCACTGAATGCATGACGTCAATAGATGAAACGTGCAATACTCCCACAGGAATCTTGGTTGAATGTGAATGAACTTACAAATGAAATACAAAATTTCCATGACCATTCAACACTTTAGGCTATTATTGAAACGTAATACAAACGATATGTAAATCTAAAATGTAAATCTAAATATATTAAGAACTGATATACCAGACATTCTTTACCAATAGCCAACTACTAATTCAACAAAGGTATTACATGTTACTGTTTATCTTAGGAGAGAAAGAAAAACAAAATGGCATGCACATCCTATCATCTCTCTTTGATTTTTATCTGCTTATTTTACTGAAGATTAAGATTCTACAAATTTATTACACTAAATAATTATTCACAAAACGAAATACCAATGATCACCAATAATCAATTCAGCAAATGTATTACACGTTACTGGTTTTTATCAATAAAATTGACAAATGACTTTTCTATATTTTAATGTAGGCTACTGTAAATCATTCTGAAATTGCATACATTCTTTACATTCTTTTTCAGTTGTTACATGTACGTCTACCTTCGGAACCTCATTGCTGCTATCCCTGCATTTCAGTTGCACATGCCACCTTGCATCTGCAATTTGCACATTTATACAACCCACTTACAGTATAACATACAATGTTCTTATTTGTTTCACTTTTTTTTTTTTTTACAAATGAAACAAATATTTTTTTTTTTTTACAATACAAACCGCGCACCCATACTGCGCGTAATCTTCTGGTGCGCGCTATACATGATCTTTTTTACAAGTAAACAATGTGCAGTCTCCTAATAATTCTATTGCAGTGCTCTGTTTCAGGTTTTGGGTAAAACAACATCAGGGACAAAAATATCCAGCAGGCAGAATACAAAGCTACTCTCCTATGATAAATTAATTACCAGTACTTCTGCATTATAACAGCGCCACCGATTTCCTTCTGCATTGTAACGGCGCCACCGATTTATCTAGATACTGTATCATTTACAATATCTAAAATATCGCATGTTTTATTAGCAACAAAATCAGCAGTGTACGACTTGCGTTTAGGCATGTTGAAAACGAATAATATTTTGATCGCTTGGCGCCACGTGCGTTATATAAAAGTGCACATAATACGGACTGTTTTTTACACAAAACTGAAAAAGCACGAGCTATGCAAGGGTGCGCGTTTTACACGGGTGCGCATATGCACTAAAATACAGTACTTGTTCAATGACACTAAAGTTGAATCTAATCTAATGAGTAGCAATGAAATAGCAATGACATCAATGGATAAATGGGCGATAACCCCCTGATCAACGCAGACACACCTATGCATGTGACTGAAGTGTAATGATGAAGGATGATTAGGGTAGAAATTGTATATAATCTGAACTCGGTAAGCAAGTCAGACACAACTTAGACACAATTTACAGCGTTTAGTTCACAATGGCAAACAGAACCCGATGATTCGACGCCCGGACAGCGTTGCAGATGGTGCAACATTTAGATGAGATGGAGTCAGATAGAAATATATTCCGAAATCGACGTCACGGATGTCGGGTCTTCATCTGACTCTGATAATGAGCCACCACCTCCAATGCCTGAGCCTCCTTGCAAAAAAAAAAGAAACAAAGCAACAGCGACCGCAAATGCCACTGCGAGACACTACCGTAAGTAATCCTTTGATCATCCTTTTATTCTGCTCATCGAATTTATATTTTAAAATGTAGTTATTCTTGTATTAATTTTGTTATTCACATGTGATAAGCAAGGAGCCCAGGCGCAGGATGAACAGTGAAACATGGGTTTACTACACAAGGGCAGTTATAGGCTGTAGTAGAGAGGATCCGATGTGCATAATGATGAAAGTGGAAAGTGGTATGTGTAATAGTGGAGAGTCCGGGGTGTTCAGTGAATGCAGTGCTAGCAGCGGGAAGAATGGAAAGTGGTGGCTAATAGGCCGGCGACAGGGAGCAATGTAGTTGCGTTTCCCCGGGAGGGAGGCGTGATCACAGGAGGCACAGTGGCAGTGTAGGCTACAGTAAATCATCCTTTGATCAGCCTTTTACTCTGCTAATCAAATTTACAAATACTGTAAGTCATCCTTTGACCAGCCTTTTACTCTGCTAATTAAATTTACAAATAAAATTAATTGAATAATACACCGCAATGTTTTTACTTGGAGAGGCTACATATCCTTGGATCTATTAATTTTATTTCTACGAATAGGCTGTAGCCTGTGTGTTACTCATTCTTTGAAATTTTTGGTGTTCATCAAGCAACCTTGCTTTAGGCCTATGTACGGCTATTCATGCGGATATCCTTTGATCGTCACAAACTGGTCGATAATGTCTGTTATTTTACCTTGTACATCATCAAAATGAGATCAAAATTAAAACTAATTTCTAATGGATTTATTTTGAATAATTGAAGTGTTGTGTAGTTTTCATTTTGTACATTTGCAGGGCCTAATAAACGAATGAAAATACTATAGCCTTTGTTCTTAGAAATAATCGTTCCATGTATTCTTTTTTTTGTTTTTTTTCATAAGACCTTCAATACAAAAACATTCTTGTATTTTTTCAAATTCATTAACCATTTAAAATAAATAAATTCTGTAATTTAACAATTTTTACGATATTCTATATAGTTTGATGACGACCCAGTAGATGAACTAATGCTCTGGCTGGAAGGTGATGCCAAGGAGGAGAATGTGTATGCTAATAGGGCCGATTGGTATGCTAATGACGAGAAGCATTCAGCTCGGACTGATACTGTTTGTCTGAAAGGCTTGGCGGTTCTGGTATTAAATAGCCAAACGGTGTAACATTAGTATTCACAACATTTTGATTCTATAATACTTCTGACTCTATTTCACTCAGGTCTGTGACGGAAATATACTCACAATGTTTGATTTTACTTATTCCATATTTCTTAAACCTGCTGCAGACAGTTTTGCTGAAAATTCTAAACAGCTGAAGATGTACAATAGCATGTACAATATTTATACATTTCTACAGACCTGAGGCTAAAACTTAATTTCCACAGAACTGGCAATCATTTTCAATATCTCATCATCCACAACATATTTACAGTGGGTCATTCCATAGGGTATTGCATTGCCAACATTTCAGGGTGAAAGGACCTAACAACGGTGGCAATTTTAAACCCTGGCCCCCTGAAATTTACAAGTTGGTATGACAATTGTTACAGCAGCTTTACAGTCTGACTTGAATAAAGCTTCATTAGGTGTAAATGTCTTGTTACATGCTTAGCCTATCAGAGAACAAAGTAAAAACATATACAATAAAAAGGTTCAGCTGATTTTTATTTTAGTGTTGGTGATTGCAGGAAATATCTGACCTTATACCCTGTAAAGAGTTAGCAGATCTGGTTTAAGAACAGCTCATCTCTGTCTGAAGGCCAATGTATACCTCCAATTTTTGTCGCATACACATTCACGATTTGTGCCCTGATCACACCATTGGGGGTCTTTTCCAGGGGGGCTGTGTGTCGATTTGGGGTTTATCAGCAGGTCGTGCGCATTAATCATTTTCTAGCTTTCTTTCATGTCAGAAAGAGCCTTGCACATGATGGTTGGTCAGACGTCCGCAAACCTCCCCTTGTCTGTGATCAGTGGTCTACTGGATTGATGATGAAATCCTCTTCCTCTGTTTTTTTTCCAGGAACTCAGTGTTTTGAAAATGGAACATAGGGAAAGCCTGCTGGATCTCCAGGTTGCTGAACAAGTCCAACGGTACCAGCATTTATACGATGCTGGTAGTCGTTTTATAAAGACCAACACATGGCAACAAATTAAAGTGATGAAATCGCAGCAACGCTGGGGTTGAAAGTTAAACTTGCTGTAGTTTAAGGTTAACTAGTTGAAGTTCAAGGTTAAAGTTTATTGACTTGCCCGTTCAATCCCTTTGTGTACAGACTACTCGTCCTTCCCCATTCCTGGTTTTGTTTGTCATAATTCCACATTTTGGCCTGTGATTGTGGGATTCATTACAGATACTCACCACCTTCTCATGTCCCAGGGTAGTATTACCATTCTTTCCCACTCTCCCCCTTTTTTTTCAAAGTATATTCCAGCCTTAAGCCCAGTGACAGTAGAGCCATAAATTCCCTACGCAGCCATTAGCTTATAGCAACAGCATAAATGTGTTAATACTAGTCAATACCTCAAAACATTCAACTAACCCCACCCAGCTACACACCAGAGCAGACACCAATTAACCCTGGGGTCAAGTTGTGGCTACATCAGTTAATGAACATAAGGAAATGTGGTAGTTGATGGCCCTAAAGAAAATGTCAACATCTCAGATTGATACATTATGTATTGAATTTGAGTTGTACAAGGAACATAGAACAGCAGTATTTTTTCCACAACCATTCACATGGTATGTTTAGGTACTAGTCTAAAATTATCATTTAGCTAAACACTTCCTGTGTGCAAAAAAACATTGTTTATTCAAACACCAAATTCTTTATTCAAGTACTGTAACCATTTGAGGAAGGACTTTTGAAAGATGACTCAATGGTTTGGTCTCGCAACCTTAGACACACCCTTCCCTATAATACTCAGTGAGAACAAGTTTGAAGTTGGTTTCTCCATCATCACTCATTAGGGGTTTATGCACATATACTGTATCTATAAAAACCTGAATCACTGGCTAGTTACAGCTGTGGCACTGTGGCGTGTTGGTGGTAGAGAATGGTGGTTGCAATACCAGAGTACTGGGTTCCACTCAAACGACCAAACAAAGGAAAATTTACACATACTGTTGCTCTGGATAAGAGCGCCGGCTAAACAACTTAAATGTAAATGTTTTAGGGACAACAAGAAATTACAACTGGAACAATTAGACTTAAGACTAAATCTTCCAGCAATTATAGAAATACACAGCAATGTCTGTTGTGATAAGCAACAGGAACCCTGGTCTGCATTCACCCAGATCCTGTAGTTGAAGCATACCTGCTGTAACTCCAAACAAAATCTGGGGCAGCAGAAGTCAGATGAGAACAGAAAAGAAGCAGAGAGAGAGAGAGCACAAGAGAAATCTCTGCCCTATTTTTAATGACCTACATGGACCGGAGTTTTATCAAAAAAGGTCTCAATTAAGCTGGAGATCAATGCTGTGAACGTCCTCCGGAGACCCAGAGTTAGTTCATCGTGCTGCATTAAAAGTGGGTGATGTTCACCCACACACACACACACATCCCATTTCAAGTGCTATGGGAATCGCAACCTTGTCTGTCCCCTGAATGTGTGGTGTTTTTTGATGAAAGTGGGATCCAAAAATGGGCATTTCAACTGTATAGTCGATTCAACTTGGCAAGAAGTAGAGCTCAGGTCACCAATAAACACGCTGTCCTTAACATGGGATCGGAAAAAAAAACATGGGGTTGTGTAGTTGAGGAGTGAGCACATGCAGAGCGGGGAAGATCAATTACACTAGAATTCTTATTAACGGCAGATAAAGAGACAAATCAACTGGTTGTGAGTGACACCACACCAAATTATATGAGGGGGCCCAAGACGATCTGCAAAGCCAGCAGGCATCCGGTCTCTTAAATGAAACGTCACTTCCTCCAGTATCTCCCATGCATCAGTCTCCGCTGTCTGTGGCAGGGTTGTCAGCCAGGATTCTGTTTCTCTGGCCCCTTCTACGCTGACAGTTCTCAGAGCCATCATCGCAGTTCTCAGTGCCACAGGAGTCGAATGCCAATCTGGCCTGTGTCCTGACACACTCCCACGCCCCTCCACTAATACTGTCAGCCTATCAAAAATGTCTGGCAATTTAAACAGCAAAGGGCGCTGACAAATTGGACAATAGAAACAACTGAAATTTACGTGGAGGTTAACAAAACAGGGAAAATGAGGTCAAACCACAACATGGAATGACAAAAACAGAGCATCTCGATCGGCACCGTCAAGAGTATACAGTAATTATAGCCAGCTTGAGGCCTATTTGAAAGACCCACAGAGGCTCAAACAAATACCTCACAGTTGTTTCTAATAAAATGGTGCAAAATTTGCTAAGTACAGATGTAAAATTAATGCTACAAACTGAGCTAGCAATGGTTGCCCAGCAGTGAAAAGATGCCCATATTGGATGGCCACAGACTCCATGCTGGACTCAAACCAAGAGACAGCGTCACACCCAGACAAGGGGTAGTGTTGGTTAAAAACAATTCCTTGTTTTTATGCCAGGCCTTTTTAAATGCCCAAAATATGCCTGTTTAGGGACTTGGCTAGATAAGGGGGCCAGCCTGCCTGGAAAAACAGAGCCAGGGTACATAACATGATTGCATTCCGGGACAAACAAAACAAAGTACCATTCACTAGGCACCAAGGTTAAAAAAAAACTACCTCAAATGGTGTAGTCATGGTCAAATACACACACACACGACAAGATGTTATCCTTAAAAAGATAATACGACACTCAGATGACAAACCATTGGTCTAGTTTTGTGGTACGTACAAAAAAAGTGGTAATAACTGGTATGATAAAGGCCAGGCCTGTTCAAGGACAGAGGATACATGTGCACTGTTTTCTACAGGACCCTGGGTCAAAGGAAACAGGACAACAAATATATTGGCAGCTTGTCTTCAGGCCTTACCAACCCCTCCCAAGCAGCTGCCATTTTCCCAGCTCTCCGGACTGGCCGGCAACTGTGTGGTTCAGGCTTCTTTCAAGGCAGTAGTGTAATTGAGACTGTAAAATGGTTCAGAGCAACTTGTAAAACTAGATGGCATTGAAAGGAATAAACACTTTCCCTTTGGTTCAGCAGTACACATGAGCGTGCTAAGGAATCCCAGCATGGTCACAAGGTTCCTACAAAAATAGCACACCTGTTGTCCCAATTTGAAAACGAAAACATCTGCGGAAAACAATATCTTACTTTAGACGTCTTAAAGGCATGGTATTGATACAGAACATGTATCATGTCAAACATAAAACCTGGCATGGTAGTATTCAGATAAGTGGTAAAGGCTGCTGAAGTGGCTGCAGCCAAGGCGAGCTAAAAATAGTTCTGGAAATGTTGTCCAGCTGTGTCTCATTGGTTCACACAGTACATACGGACCTCCCTGTTGTCCCAGAGGAGAAACTAAATAACTTAATTTGGCATTTCATCTCGGGGTAGGGAGGAAAAAATTTGATGTAAGGCAGTAGCGGTTATATTGCACCACTTCCTACAACAACATGTTAGGGTACGCCAAACTATGATGAATCCACACCCCTAGCATGTTACTCCAGAATGGCTTTAAAGTCACCGCCTGCAATACAGCTGCATCATAATGAACAGTGTTCTAATCCTGGTCGTGCCACTCGACCAGGATTATATAGTGCCCTTGTAATATACAAGTATAGTGCCCTTGTATCCGCCAGAGAGCGGCAAAAATTTGCACCTTGTGAGGTTAGTGAACTGTATTTCAGATATGGCCGCCGTGCTTCGGCATGCTCTAGCGACTCACTGTCGCATTAATGCCCTTTCCTACACTGGGCTAGAAGGGTGATGAGAAGCAGAGTGGCTTGGCAAGACATGCAGTGGAGAACATGTTGATCTTCAACTTGTCTGAACCCGCTTGAGTTGTGAGAAAGCAAAGCTATACTTTGAATTGGACGTCAGTGATTTGGGGAGGGGAGAAGCATTGCGTAATATCTGGAAAGAAATTAAGAGAAAAGCTACAGAGGAAAAATTGTTTTGTTACTCCACTGTAATCACTCTGCAGTGTTGCACTTTGCTGTAGTCTGCCACTGTATTTTGAGGTGTGGATGTAACGACTTTCTAAATCTTCCACCCGATCACCTGTATAGTATGTAATGTTGATGAACAGATAGTGTTAGTAACGCCATGGAGTTTCAAACTGTAGTTGGAGAGATGTTGGGTGGAGGGGGAAAAGAGACTGGCAGGAAATTAGGAGGCAGTTTTGTTCATGTATCAGGGGAATAAAGATAAATGGTTAGCACAGTGAGAGCCATGTCATATTGAAGAGATAAAAGCAGAGGACTAAAATTATCTGTGTGGCTACCATGCTCCATGCACATGGAATGTCTAGCATTTCCAACTATACCTTTCAGGAATTACATTCGTATGGAACTACTTTGTTAAGCATGACTATGTTCAGTATCAACATAAATCAGTGCAATTATGTTCGCTATCTACATACCCCAGTGCAATTGGTCCTTAACGGCTTGCTTTTACATCGCACCTTAACATTTCACAATGATGTTAAGGGTTTATGTTTAGGGTTAAGGTCAGGCATGACAATACTGGCTTTAGGGTTAGAAAGAAAGTTAGGGTTAGTTTACACTTAGGCATCACAGTACTGAGGTTAGGTTTAGGATGAAGGTTAAGGTTTAATTTAACAGCTACATCTACAGCACTGCGAGTAATGCTTTTTCTTGACACATTGTCTTCCTTCATACCAGCCAATCAAGCATAAGCATGCGAGCAACTGACCAATCAACCCTTGGTTCAGAGGGAGCCCAATAGGATTTCAACATGAGGAAGCCCTAGATTTCAACATGACAAAGCCCAAGTACAGTGCCTCCACATCCTTTTACAGAGAGTTCCCTTTTCGGGGTTCAGACCAGGCTTTGCAAACTGAACTCACTGATCCATGTCTAAACATATGAAGGAATATAGATGAAATATTTGAAATGCTAATGTTTCCATCCCGGGTATGCATGAACCTCCAGTAGCATATTTGGCATTCTGTTCAGCTGAAAGAAATGGGTTCAGAAATTAGTCGAAACAGAAGCAAAAAATAAAACTCCCATTTCAAAATGTTTAACTTTTAATCTAAAAAAAAAAGAACCATGTCAAAATTGTAAATAACATTAGAATAAGAAAAAACGAATTGATCTTGAACGAAATGAATACATTTTGATCAATTGTGTAATTCTACTAAACTTGCGAATCTGGTTCTTCCAGATTCCACTAGCAGTAGAGGAATGTGGGAGTAGATGATAAACATCTAGGTAAGCCTACTTTGCAGTTTTGAAAAGGTTTTGACACAGCCATGGAAAAATGTGCATACCACCCAGACAAACTTAAAGACAGACAGGGAAAATGTAGCCTGAAGAAAAATTGTCTTTTTAGGTGCATTATGCCTGAGAGTGTGTGGTGTCCACCACTTTTTAGCAGTTTTGAATGTGCAACACATGTACATTGCATGTATATTCAGAACTGTTTGACAAGTTATTAATAAGTGGTCTGCAAGCTACTGGTATCTCATTATTAGCCTGTTGCCGATCCCCCGAAGTAGACTACACGTGTGGATGCACATCTCACATGCACACTGTCAATCAAGTATGCCCAGAAACACATTTGGAAATTGATTTCAAATCCACATTGACAAAAAATGGACACAGTTCAAAAATGAATCTCTGAATTGATCTGAGTTTTTGTGGGTGCGTATGCGAGCTAGTGGGGTGTTTGTCCACACATGTAGTACTGCCAATAATCTTGGCGGTCTCCTTGATGACTGTGAGATTAAGGAAGACAGTGGGTTGTGCCCCTCCCTGCTTTAGAGTCCCAGACTAATCCTCTCTAAACACTTGATTCTCCCTCATTGCTCCTCGGCCCACCAGGCTGTCACCTAACGCCGACCTGGCAACTTAATCCGCGGCTTACTCTGTCTTCTGATGGCAGACAAAACAGACCAACGTCAACGGAATCCTCGACAGCCATCAGCACTTAAAAAGATACTGGACTGACTGGAGAATGCCCTGTTTGCTAGATTTCCCTCCGCCACTCTCTTGAATGGTAATCCTGAGAGAACACATCAATCCCAATATGTAGCGAAAGCATCATAGGACAAATGGAACCTTATTTTAACCTTTTTCTGCATTTGAATGGCGTCATCTTCCCTCACCATTACTGAGATAAAAAGTCCCAGCCGAGTACTGGGAGTCCTGCAGTCATTCACACTCCGCCTTCACGACTTTTGCCTCTTTCAGATGTAATCCGCTAATATCTTAATTAACAATAGGATGACAGGTTTTAAGTTTTATTTAACTGCTCTCATACTTTTCAATATTTATCTACCACAACCAGATGTAAGACATATATAGAAACAGATGAAAACTAAATCACACTGTGACAAATTTAAAATTTTGTCTGGATACTGAATATGGTACTCTGTCCGTTTTTTTAATATCTAAAAAAAAGCTTTAAGAATTGAATGGTATTATAAACATTTTTGCATGCATTTATAAGTGGCCATTATCTGTTAAAATAAAGAAATATGAGCTTCAACATATTTGCAGTAAAAACAAACTGTTTCTCTGCAAATGGTGGTCCTCTACAGCTTTTCTGGTCTATACTTTCACAGCAAAAGCAGTAAACACTCTTGCTTCTCTAGCCCAATGTAATCGATGACCCTAAACCATTCACCTGACAAGAAAGCCCTGCCCTTAACAATTTAACACTTGTGTCCAACTGTTAAGATGGAGTATTGTTTTTCTCATTTATAAGGTAAATCCCTCTACATCCATATTAATCCTCTAATTCCAAAAGAGTTGTGTCTATTTAATCATAAACACTGTATTATTGAGTTTCTTTGTCATCCATAAATATTACCCCATGTTCATGGTTAACAACATATATTTTCATGTGTATGCATTTTCAGTGGTTAAACATGTTCAAAACATTATTACGTTAGCTAGCTTAATTATGGGGACTTGCCAGGAATCGTTTGAATTTTTGTAGTGTTAGATATTTGCAAAATCTACAGTATTAAACGTTTGCAAGCCTCCTGAGCCAGAATATTCCTTCTTACAGTGTGGTCTTCACTGCTTTGTCCATGCAAAGTCAAGGACACATAGATAAGAATTTCACTTTGCATAAAGCTGTATACAATACTGTTCCAGTAATAGCCCACTCTGAAAATGTTAGGATTAAAGTTTGTAATCAAAACAGTAAGTAAATAAATTAAAGATACTATAGAACACTGAAGTAAACACAAAGAAAAATGAATTCAATAAAAAGTAACAAAACGTTACTGTGTTTAATCATAACAATATTGTGTGTCCCCGCTTTCATTAAAACTGAAAGAATTATTTACATTTCAAAATGTGTTTACATTTCTCAACATTAATAATCCCATGACCAGATACCCTACACTGCTGGCTGAAATGCACCACCAGAACCACAACTGAGCTGCTATGTGCTTTGTAGGAGGCTGCAGGCAAGGTACTTAACGTACTTGATGACAACTGTTCTTCTGAGATACAGGTGTCTTTGTGAACAATTTTTGAAAATGTGGACTCATGGCTCTATAGGACTTTCCACTGCTTCTCACGCTATGTAAGTCTATCTTGTTCTGCAATTTTTTCTTCTTGTTGCCTTTCCACAACAACGGTTTCTTAGCTGCAACATCTTTCAAAGCCAGTTCTTGTAAGACTTCTTTTGAAAGCATGGTCAAAGCAGGTACTTTGGTGTCAGAAGCTGAACAAGCACTGGATTTCCATCTGTCGCTCAAAGACCTTTAATACCAAACACCATTCTTCAGATGCAAACAGCTTTTTGGGTCTTCAACTCGCACAGTTTGTTCGCATTCCTTTTTGACATTTCTCCTAGCCATCTCACAAAATATAAGTTAAAATTTTTTGACAAAAGAAGAAATTGGTTACTTTTTATTGTATTGTGTTGATTTTTATTTATTCTTGAATGAGCAAATAAACAATTACTGCACAGACAAATAGCTTTAAACAATTTTTTCAGGTGGATTAAGACTTTTGCACAGTACTGTAGAAACAAGACACACTGGAAACACCTCAATCACTGTGTGTGCCTCAAAACCTACGCTAAAAAGGCTCCATTACTTCAGTGCCTTTTCCATGGAGTGGCCATTTCCAGGTGGACCAGTAAGCTATCAATAGCTAACTTTAGACCTTCAACCCCCTGCAACAGACCCGATGTGAACAGTGTTCAGTAACAGCTGATCTTAAAAGAGCCTTTCTATTTTTAAAACCCTTGTTGCAGAATGGGCCAGCTCATCAGGACTAACATACCATCCTGTCAAAAGGTTGCTAGTGTGGGTCTCAACTCAGCCTGCACTTAAAGGCACAGTATTTCTCTGTTGTGACAGTGCACAGCAGTTACAATAAACTGACTATAAACTAATGGCCATGTTTGTTATTTCGATGAAATAAGACACCATGAAATACTATGAACAGTAAATCAGTATTTTAGAAATATTTTTATGATTTATAAGGGTGTGTCTACCCTCTCCAAAAAAAATCACAAATATTAATATGCATGGGCAACTTGTCTTCATGAGAATGGAAAGATCCTCTATTAGGAGAAAGCTTATTCTAGAAAGGATATTTAAAATAATGGTTCCTTGGCATAATGGCTTCATTTAGAATTTAGAAATGCATTTGGTTTGCAAAATTGTTAGCCATAAGTGGCTAGCTTGCAAGATCAAGTATATTGGGTACAGCAAAAATAATAATTTTTCTCCTGGACCAAATGTAAGTAGCCTTTTGACATACTCCTATAAGACAATGTTGGGTAATGTTATTTTCTCCACTGTTCAAAAGTGTCACCTTGTTTATGGCCAAAAGCAGAAGTTGCATCACAGGCTTTCTTTCCAACTGTTATTTCAGTGGAGGGCAGCAAAAAACACAAATAGAAATATATTCATAGCATCCCTTGTGGTCACTGCTGGTAATACCATATCCCCAGTATGGTAGTATGAAGGTACAAAAACTATTGATACCACACAACACTTATTTGAAATAGGGTTGAAATTATATTGACATAATTGTGCACTGAGCTCTGCACGGTATTTCTGAATGATCGCCAAGTTCCAGTCACATAGTTTCCAAACTGACGTGGCTTTATTTTTTATGACCTCATCCACTGCCCAGAAACCAAATTCTTTCTATGTTCCAGGGACATAACCAGACTTTCAAATGTAGAGAATCCTGCCGTTTTACCCTGCACAATTCGAACAGGGCTCGTACTGTTGAAATAAAGTGCCACTTGGCTCTCGTTGA
>JACXGI010000548.1:104626-129774 GCA_016801175.1 Esox masquinongy
GGGGGGGGGGGGGTTAGGACAGGTACTCACAATGTCACTGACAGACAAATTTTAAAATCGCTTTTTGGCTTTTAAGTAGCAAGCTTGACAGCAGCAGCAGCATATGTGGTGAATGTCAAAGTGTGTGTGCAGGCAACATCAGTGTTTTTTGGAGGATAGGTATGTGTGAGTATAGTCCATGTGTTTGGTAAATAAAAGTACTTTGTTTACTGTTATTACCAGTCTGCCATCTCAATACCAGAAAAAGATAACATCCAGACAGCCAAATGTTACCAACTTGGCAACCATGATGAAGCAGCAGTTTGTCACTACAGTGAGAGTGATGTGTGAGGACTTGCAAATGTATGCAATATCCTGTATGCGTCTAAACAGACCACACTTCCTTTCATTTGACATGGTGTTCCTACCCTGGTGAAATGAAGGCCCTGTAAAAAACACCATCTAGACACATACTTTTAAAACTGCCTCAGCTGTTTCACCAATACCGTGTCTTTTCTTTGAATGGTACCACAATACAGCTATAAAGAGCATGAGTTGGCACTCTCAGGAATTCAACATTATGGGGCTATATTTCAGATGATACATTCAAAATCAAGGCCTCAAAGACCCACAGTTTACAGTAACAATTTAAAAGCAGAGCCCTTCCACATCAAATCAGTAGCATGACGCACACAATTCACGCTTTGTAATCCTGCAGCCAAGGCATAATTTACACATAATTTTGTGTAAGACATTGCCGGTGCATTTGGCCATGTCCATTTACTGTGTACACAATGTGGCAGAAGATATGAAAACACAAAGAGATTAATTAAAAGAAAAAGTCACAGGGCAGTGTAATAGGTAGACAGTATATACCAACTTTTCTCACTTATCATCAGGGTTATACTAAATGAAGATAGAGATCACCAGTTTGCCGGATTCATATTTCTGTAGAATTTAACATGAAACAGGAAATGCAGGTCTACCAGTAAGGGGGGCCCAGTCACAACATGCCTTCAGCACCTGTCAGAACCAGCATCCTTTGACCACATGTCACCGCATCCAAAACTAAACCACACTGGGGAGGGATTCATACAAGTTAGCGCATGTAGCATTAACTTTTTTACTCGTTAATATTAATGAAAACAGACACAAATAGGATAGATGTGATCAATTCCACCCGCTCCTTGAATCCATAAACCAGACATAAACCATCCATCCCAAAGAACACATTTGTGTGTGATTACAACTACATATTTTGAGTAAGGTTTGGCACCATTTCGATTGGCATCCAAGGCAAACATGAACTGTGAACTAACAGAACCATTATGTCTGCACTGCTAAAAAACATGAAACCAATGTAGCATAAGGTTTCCGTTCAGGGACGCATGGTATATTTCCAGGTGTATTCTTGCCGGCGGGGTAAAATTATATTAATAAAAGCACGTGGAAATCTGTTCTATAAAGTTTAACAACCATAACCGCGTCAAACACATGCATGCTTCTTCCCACGCCCGGTTTCATGAAAGGGCAAAGTCTCTTCCGTAGTAAGACTAGCTTTTTAACGTACCTCTCTTGCTATGAGATTTAGTGCATCATCCTCAGCCGTCGACCGGTCCTTATTGGGATTTCTTTTTCGTCCAGTGCCCTGAGTCCCCATTTCGCGGTTTGCGTCCGTTAATTGGGATACTGGTCCAATTCGTCCAAGAGAAATCGAAAGCACACGTCTTCAAGAAAGGCTACAACTACTGTCAACTATGAGGGAGACATTTACTACATGAGGCGCGCGACACCGGTCACTGTGTTACATCCGTCTTCAAGACCTCTTCCTGTGTTTCTATCAAACCGTAACTTCTAACAAATTCTGCGGTCGTTGGTATCAAATCTGCACATTTGTAACACGTGCGTTGCCCAAAAGAAATTCACAAATAATTGAACCTGGTAAAAACACGCTTCGTAAAGCTGACAACGTGTAGTCAAATACGGAATCAAAAATTATTCAACAGAAAATGTAAGAAAAAATACACTATTATAACCTATTTTTAATTGTCTCTTAGTTAGTCAACTTTGTGAACACGCTTGGACGGAGACACGAGACTGACAAAGTATGGAGTAGCATAAAGCAGAGCCAGTCCCGGATGAGGACATGAACGAAAAACATGTTCCGGGGCTCGTCAACTTGCCATAGAGTAGGGCGAGAGCAATGGGCTATCTCACTTTCTTACACCCTCTGCTATTTTTAATGATGAGCAGTAAGCGCTAAAAACAGAACTATAGTGTAGGCCTACTTCTTAAAGGCGCATAACTGTTGGCCGTGCATAATGAATTTTAACAACATATATATGATCCACTCAACAATTCCCAAAGACCTATAGCATTTTTTCAATAGAATCCTTTCCCTTCATATTCATTCAATGAATTTCCTTTTATCTCAGCAGCGATTAGGGTTAGACTATTCATATTCATCCGGAAATGTACTATTCAAAATATTCCGATTTTAGACTAGCCTTAAACTACCAAATATGGAAATATCGGTACATAATGAGTCATGGCTGTCGGTACAGTATGTGCGCTTAACTGTGGATCCATACGAGTAAGCGCAGACGTCTTTTTTGGTCCTGTCCTTTTTTAATTTTATTGTATGTGATGTCTGAATAATTTTTTTGGTGGCTTTGAATAACTGTTTTTAATCCAATCTGTCACATGCTTAAATTGTTGTCAAAGACTTTAAAACTAACAGTGATTACGTTCAAATCAGTTGTATCCTAAAGAATGGGCGACAGATAGTGGTTGAACGATCAGTAATTGAAGGGTTGCTGAATCGGATCTCTAAACCGACATGGTAACATAACTGTCCTTAGGCAAGACGGATAACACTATTGGCTCCTTAAGGTCACTCAGTATAGGAACCACTTTCTATGTAGTACTTACAAAACGATTTCAGAAAAGTTCATGTTATGACTGTGTTATTTTGTTACAAACAATTGTTTATCTAGCTTTGTTGATTGCACTGATTGAACGTTGGTCCGGATAACAACGTCTGCTGAATGAAGAAAATGTAAATTGGATTAATTGTATGGAGTTTTTTTTATTATGGGAATACAGTACCAGTCAAAAATCTAGACGGACATACTCATGCATGGGCAGGGGCGCCGTATGGGGGGGGGGAAAGTTAGGATGATTCTAAGGGCCCGTGACTGACAGGGGCCCTAAACAAATATTAGAACATTATTTGGTGGGGCCCAATACGATATATTTTCAGTGGGCCCAAAATCTCTGGCAGCGCCCCTGTGCATGGGTATTTCTTTAATTTTACTATACACATTGTAGAATATTAGTGAAGATATCAAAACTATGAAATGACACATGGAATCATGTAGCAACCAAAAAAGTGTTAAACTGATCAAAATGTATTTCATATTGTACATTCTTCAAAATAGCCTCACATTGCCTTGATGGTAGCTTTGCACACTCTTTGCATTCTCTCAACTTGCTTCATGAAATAGTCACCTGGAATACATTTCAATTAACAGGTGTGCTTTGTTAAAAGTTAATTTGTGAAATTTCTTCTTAATGAATTTGAGAAAATCAGTTGTGTTCTGACAAGGTAGGATTGGTATACAGAAGACCATCATTATGTCTGTACTATAGTAGTCCAAATTATGGCAAGAACAGTGGCAAAGAGAAACCACAGTCCAACATTACTTTAAGACATTTTCTTCAGGTGCAATCACAACAACAATCAAGGCTTTTAAGGTGGAATTGCTGCATAGAAACTGCTACAGAAGGACATCAATCAGAAGAGACTTGCTTTGACCAAGAAATGAGAGAACTGGTCATTAAAATGGCGGAAATCTGTCTTTTGGCCTGATGAGTCCACTGTGTCTTTGTGAGACTCAGAGTGGGTGAACGGATGATCTCCGCATGTGTGGTTCCTATTGAGAAGCATGGAGGAGGAGGCGTGATGGGGTGGTGGTACTTTTCTGGTGCCACTGTGTTTCAATTCAAGACACAGTCAACCAGCATCGCTACCACAGCATTCTGCAGCAATACTACATCCCACCTGGTTTGTGCTTAGTGGGACTATCATTTGTTTTTCAACAGGACAATAACCCAAAACACACCTCCAGGCTGTGCAAGGGCTATTTGACCAAGGAGGGTGATGGTGCTGCATCAGATGACCTGGCCTCCCAAATCACCTAACCTCTACCCAAATGAGATGGTTTGGGATGAGTTGGACCGCAGAGAGAAGGAAAAGCAGCCAACAAGTACTCTGTATACATGGGAACTCGTTCAAGACTGTTGGAATAGCATTGCAGGTGATATGAAGCTGGTTGTAAGAATGCCAAGAATGTGCAAAGATGTCATCAAGGCAAAGGTTGGCTACTTTTAAGAACATTTAAAATGTATTTTGATTTGTTTAACACTTTTTTGGTTTGGTTACTACACAATTCTGTATGTGTTATTTCACAAATGGATGAAATGAAGCTGTGAAATAAAATAGTAGAAATAAAGAAATACCCTTGAAATTTGGGTGCCCAACTTCTGACTGGTCCTGTATTATATATGCATGTATGTAAGCATGTAATTTGATGCGGGAGGGCTGTGGGAGTTGACCAATATGTTAACATTATTTACTTCTAAATCCTCTGTGAAACACACTCCCATCTGGCTGAGTTGACAATGAAGCTTGAAAACATTTCCAAAAGTATGGTTTAGAAATGTATTTTTCCAACAAGCCATACCTCCCTCTGGTGTTGATCACAAGTCTTGTACAAAACTTGAGCATTTCCCTGAATAGACACAGGCAGGTTTGATTGAATGTTTGATGAAGAACTTGAGCTCAAAGTCATAAGATTTGAATGTAGTAACAAGTGGTTATATTACTAAACACAATAAATGTCTTTGTACACAGATGACATTCTCTTCTATCTACCTGAACCTAGATCTAGTATTTCAGCTATAGCTGATTCTGTCAATATGTTTTGTACCATATCTGGATATAAAACCAATTGCAATAAGAGTGAACTTATGTCATACAGATGCAAAACCCCTCAGAAACACCCCCCAGAAAAATGAACCTACTTAGGGATTGAAAATATATACATTTTGATGAGTTGCTGCTGGGAAGAGTTTAAAGGATTTCATCCCACAATTGCTTTTGGTCAGTTTCTGCATTTATTTCCTTGATCCTCTCAAGTTCTGTCAGATTGGATAGGGAGTTTCCATGAGTTGCTATCTTCAGATCTCCCCACAGATAGTCAATTGGTTTCAAGTATGGATTTTAGCTAGCCCATCCTGTCTGAGGTCCTGGACGCTCTGGATCAGGTTTTCTTCAAGAACCTCTTTATTTTGATCAGTTCATCCTTCCCTGAATCCATACCAGTCTCACAGTCCCTACCTCTGAGAAGCATCCCGACAGCATGATGCTCCTACCACAATTCACCATAGGGATGGTATTAGCCAGATGATGAGAGGTACCTTTTTTCGCCAGAAGTTGTGCTTGGCATTCACGCCTATTTGTTTGAATTTGGTCTCATCAGACGCAACACCTAACTGCAGAGTTAGTTGTCATTCTGGCAGGTTCTCCTATGTCTGCAGAGAAAGCATTGTTAGAGTTGCCATTAGGTTTTTGGTCACCTCTCTGACCAAGGCCCTTCTGACCTTTAGTTTGGCCCGACCAAATTACGGCCAACAGCACCTATTCCACCCAAACTACTGCTGAGAGGCTTCCCCAGCGAGAACAGCACCTCCCCATAAAAGGGATTTGTCTTTTGAGTAAGATTTCTCCCTCACCTCCACCCCTCACTCTTCTAGTTATGTTGATAAGGGCCCTCCAGGACCCTGAATACACCCCCTGGTGTCTGTTTCCTGTGTCTCTCCCTGTTACAACTTTTATACATTTACTCAAAATTTTAGCTCATTTGAAGAGGAATTGTGTCACTGTGTAAGCAATTCATTGGAATACACAGTGTGAGTGTTTTCGGTTTATTGGTTTTGATATTGTTCAAATGTAACATCACTACCTGTTTTCAGGGTAAAATAACCCATTGTCTTTCAGGCCACAATACAGTATCATTATCTTCTGAAACAAACCACATTAAAAGAAAGAGCACACATTTAATTATAAACATGTCAATAAACATGTTAATTATAAACAATATCAAACAAAGTCAACTTACATTTTTTATTTGTTATTTAATTAAATGCCATACCATGAGGCCTATCATCAACAATGCACCACCCAACATATTTATATACATTAATGAGGGACTGCTGGTCTTTTGAAAAAAAATGAGTCAGTTTTAGTTCCTTTCTTTGGGTTTCCTTTATGTAAGCCAAAGTTAAAAAGCAAAGTGAAAGCAGCTCCGTTTCATTAAATTATTTTCATTTTGTTTTCTGTTGTAGCAGGAGTACTGGTATTATGCAGCCAAATTATTCTCTGATTAGCCATACCAGTATTGCAGCACGTAAGAAAAAGTATTATTTTTGCTTTAGCACTAGTATGGTCTGTTTTGTTCGGTGATAGCAGAACTTGTATTCACTTCATGATTTTACAGCCTAGTTGGTGTGCGGTGTGTACAAGGAAGTTCTGTTGTGATTCGTGCTTTAATGTTAGACTTTGGATCTTTAACTATAATCAGATAAATTTGAGTGGTAACCATCATAGTCCTACATGTTCCATGCTGGTTTCACATAAATTTTTGAGTGCTTGTGAGTTCTAAGTCTAAAAAGAAACTGCATTTGGATTCTACAAGTGCTTTTCTCTACCAGTAACTGTGGAGTATCCAGTGATTGTCCCCTCTTTTTATATGGGGAGGAGGACTCAAAGGATAGAATCAACTGGGCCCCAGTCCCCTGGGGTGACAACACCAACAAGAGATGCCAGGATATTACGGGTGAAAATGGTGCTGCTGGGAAGCACCAGCGTTGGGAAGTCCAGTTTGGCATTACGATTCAGCAAGGATGATTTTAAGGAATCTTCACCGACCGTAGGCTGTGAGTGCACATACGCATGATTGTATAGTATTTTTACGGTTGCTTTGTATTGGTATTTCAGCCATTCAGAGCGATTAGTTATATGCTGACAGTAATAGAGTGTGTGCAAAACATACTTCCATTACATGTCCTTTAATTTGCACTCTTTATAACAATATTCAATAGCTTGTTTCTTCATATACTGGCTAGTATCTTATTTCTGGTGTATTGTTGTCATGAAGTTTTGTGGTTTTGTTTAAAAAGATATGGTAGCCACAGGAGCTGCTAATAATGTTTTATGACTCAAGGAATATGGCTTACATTTCACTTACATTGTTGTAGTGTCAATGGGCTGACATTTGATCTGGTTAAAGAATGTTGCCGAACAATGCAGGTCGTCCTATGTCTTCATACAACCCAGAGATGAAAGTTCACTCTGTCCTTTCAGGTGCCTACCTGACCCAGGTGGTATGTCTGAGTGATGTGACGCTTCGCTTTGAAATTTGGGATACGGCGGGACAGGAGAAGTACCACAGTGTTACTCCGCTCTACTACAGAGGAGCCCACGTGGCACTGGTGGTGTACGATATCAGCAAACGGGTAAAACGCATATGCACGAAGAGAAACACACACTGGACTTATGTTAGATTACGTGTGCTTGTACCTAATGCGTGCATTGTGTGTGTGTGTTTAGGAGAGCTTCATAAGGGCTCAACTGTGGCTTAGGGAGCTGCAGCAGCACTACGTCCCAGGTTCCACAGTGATGGTTCTAGTGGGGAACAAGTGTGACCTTTCAGATCTACGCCAGGTTACATTACAGGTACTATTCTGTCTGTACGAAAACAAAACATGCACAGATACACGCAATCACTGAGTCCCGTTTACACCCAGCCTTGTAACACACCCGCTAACACTGCTCATGTAACAGCACAGAAACACATCAACAACATAATGCAGGAAGGATCAGTCATACAAAAGAGCCATGTGTATATTGAACAAAGCACATATATGATGACCATGACGACAAAACACCCTTGTTACCCCAACAACTACTCATATTTGATTTCTTTTTGATTCTTTCCATTCATGTCATAGGAAGGAAACCGTCTGGCCATTGACAGAGGCTTGCTTTTTATGGAGACCTCTGCCAAGTCAGGAAATCAAGTCAGTGAACTGTTGCTGGCTATTGGTAAGGCTATTGGAATCATGATTGTACATACATGTATGTTACTCAATGTCTGTTCACAGTTGATATCAAAAAGTTCTTGTGAGATCTTTGAATGTGTAGGTCTGAAGGTGGACCACTAGAGGTCAGCAAATACAAATATAACCAAACAGTATTCGATCCATATTTGCTATAATGGAAAATCTGGTCTGTGTGTGGGTCTCAGCCCACAGAGTGAAGGGGAGTTTGACTGAGTATCAAGGCGGACCGACGGAGTCACGGGAGAAAGACTTGGTAGGACTGAGCCGCTCTGAGACCCTACAGCACTCATCCTGTTGTCCCTCCATTGGACCTTAATGTGTGTTAGTGTGTGTGTGTGTTTATGAGTTTGTGATTGAAAAACCTAAGACTTACCTATATCCTTGTTTAGTCTTTATATATTTTGTGGATCTTTGACTTATGTACATATGTTTATACTAAATGAAATAATAAAGATCACTGAGCATTGATAACTCACTAACATAACTGCTAATGCCACTGCAAATATTTTTTTATATAACATATACAACACACTCATATGACAATTAGGCAAATCCCAAATGACAATGAGGTGTATGGTGTTGGCAAGCTCTTATCTGTCCTGGCACCCAGTTGGTGAAACATTCCTCTTGAAGTTAAGACGGTTTTCCAATTTTCTGAAAACTTCTTAAACCCTACCTTTTCAAAGAATATAATGAACTCCAAAGCCCCAACATTAACTTTTGTAAATACTTTCTATTTATTTCTTCTTTCTATCACTAACTTCGTGGATAACTACAGTACCTCACTGAGTAAATTGTACTCACTATAACTGGGTTGTGTGGTTATCCCACCTATGTAGCTATCTTAAGACATTTGTGTGGAGGATCCTGTGATCCTCAGTTGGTAGTACAATGAACTTACAGTGCCAAGGTTGTGGGTTTGATAAAAAAATAAACCCTCAATGAAGTCCTTCCAGCAACCCTCTGACTCTGATCCATACTGCATCTCTGAATCCCAAAAACTCCCCCCACCACTGTTCTCCTCTCATGTTCCACTCTTCCTTTCCCCCAAAATATCAGAATTAAGAATAAGCAGCGAGTCCTGTCTATCAGGACTTCCAGGACCTGTAAGAAGATCCCAAAGATTCCAAAACAGCAACCACTGAAGTTCGGACATAAGACAAAGCTGTGAAGTAGTCTTCCCTCTGTTGTTTGACATTTGTTGCACATGGCAAAGCAATCAAGGAAGGACTTATATAACTTGGTCTTTCAGCGCAGTGTCTGGAAATCTTGAAGCATGTAACTGCTAATGCCAAATCAATAGAAATGCTTGCCCATTATCATCAAGGAGAAGAACCGCTATGAATAGAATCCAGCCTTTAAGTTAGAAATGCAATAACAAAGTCAAGACGGCCTCATAAGTTTCCATTTATTGAGAATTCTAAATTTAGGTGTGTCAGTGGGAATTTGACTGAGAGTACTTTGAGACATAAATAAAACAGATGAAGGCACTAGCTGGAAAACTCCCTAGGTCTGTACCAGATGTACAACTGATACCAATTAGATACATTGTCTCTCTGCGCCCCCAGAGCCAAGCCCAGAGGAATGATCCTAAGATAGAGAGCTGGGTCATGTTCATTATGGCGCATGAGCCTATTCTAAATTAAATACATGTGTGAGTCTCATATTTCCACTGACACAAACAAGTGTCAATTTCTGTGTGTCAAAGTGTCAGTGCTTAAGTATTTACTATACACATTGATGTATACTGTATCTGTTAACCTGCCCCTATTGAGTGGCATTGTACAGTACAGGCATAGCAGACATTCATGAACCCAAGAAAACAGGTTTTACTATAGAACTTGGGACAAACATTTGCCATTTTTTTTGGTTAAACCATTTTCCCTGTCCCCATTTTGAAAAAAGAAAGTTTGCTCATAGCTAAAAACAATTATGGTTGGTTGTAAGGCGTTGGTTTTAGGATTAAGGTTATTATTGGGGGGGTTGACATTAGGTTTATAACTTTATATTTATATCCCCATTTCTAGAATTAGATATGTATGATGTGCATGTGTGTTTGTGCAGAGCCTGTTTATTGTTATGTTTTATTGGTTTTAATCTACAAAATGCTTTGTGATATGAGAATTGTATTTCTGTGGCCTAGGGTGGTCCAGAGGTCCAGCTTCTACCTCCAGTGTGCATGTAGCTACTGTTGGAGCCTGTTTTTGAATCAGTAAATATATGGTACACTCTGAGACAGAGTTGCATCTTACTTCTTGTTAATTGAAAACACAAGTGAACACTGGATTAATAAATAATTTTGAAAGCGAAATTGATGAAATTAAATGTTGACAGAGAACTTCTGGAGTTCAAAGGTTCTAATCAGGTACGTTTTACGCATCAAAATACCCTTTCAGCTAGCCCACCATTTTTTATAGAAATGTGTGGAGTTTAAATTTTTTTTTTTAGATTTTTAAAATGTCATGTATGGAAATTGTTTTAGACAAGTTGCAATTTATGAAATTCGACTTGCATGACAGACTAGACATCATGAAATATCAAAGTGGTCAGTCTTTGTTTTCTTTACCGTAAGGCAAGAAAGCTAGCTACAACTTTCTAGTAGACACTTCAGAGAAGACTATGATCTGTCATTTGCAATACAAGTAAAAAGTAATTATAATGTAATTCAACAAAATAGTAAGTAATTATCTATTTAGTTGAATTATTATCGGCCAATAATTCAACAAGAGCAACAAGGGCAATTATCGGCCAATAATTGGGGATGGTGGCCGATAATAAGGGGTCATATTTTTTTTTAGCTATGTCACCAACCAACTGTCACGTTTCTGGTAAGCAGGGCACCAGGTGAGGACTTGAAGAACAAAAGAGAGTTTAATGATGAAACTGAGGCAGGTAAAAAAAACAAGACAACAGCAGGCAGGAAAAACCACAGACTGGTGCAGGTACATACACAACAAGACTCAATGAGTCAACAACAGCTAACAGAAGGGCAAACTAAATAGGGTGCTAACGAGGACTAAACAACAAACAGGTGAAAACAATCAGAAAGACAGGCTACGTTAAAGAATAAGAGCAAAAACAAAACAGAACCTTACACCAACTACCTGAAAATATTAATATTTCCCCTGAAATTAAAAAAATGATCATTAATGACATGCTAGCTAACATTTTCCTGTCACTAATAGTCATCATCATAAACATTGATGACAGATCAATTAATTACTCGGCACGAGAAGATAACGTATTTCAACGTATTCTGTTCAGAGGAAGGGGGATCCGATTTGAAGTTAACATATTTCAACATATTCTGTTCAGAGGGAGGCTGGTTATTAAACGTTTTTTTTAAACTATGATAAAAAAAAAAATGGACGACTTAATTCCGAGATAAATAGGCTAATGACTAAATCTGTTATCAAATGATTCAGAGAAATGGTGTTTAGAAACAGAATATGTATGGAGATGTTCATTTACTATAAACTATAGTTGACAAAATTATTTTTTGCCTCATCCAACCCCTTTTGTTGGGGTTGGATGGATGAAGGCTGAGTAGACTTTAATTTCTTTATTTGGTTAGAATTAAAGTCATATTAGATCCACGTCAACATGTGCCATGCTAATAAACTCCTACCCAAAAAGACTGAGTGCTGTAATAAAATCAAAAGGTGCTTCAACAAAGTATTAGTTTAAAGTTGTGCACACTTATGCAACCAGGTTATTGTAAGGTTTTTATTTTTCATTTTTCCCCCTCGAAGATTTCAGTTTGTTTTTCAATTGAATTGTTCACGTTATAGGTCACATTAAAAGTGGAAAAAGTTCTGATATGATTTATCTTTGTCTCATTCTTTCACATCACAAAAACCTTGCATTTTAACAGGAGTGTGTAGACTTTTTATATCCACTGTATGTGTGTGACTTACATTTATCTTGTATAGCAGAGCTCTCTAGGCATTTATACAGTGTAAGTAATGTTTTTAGCTATCATGCGCGAATGTTAGTATCAATAACTATTTTTTTGAACCACCATTTATTAAATTAAATCAGATACTGTCAGTTCAATAGAAATCATAAACACATGCCTTGCTGACCCACCCAAATATTGGGGTGCACAATGAAAGATTTAATAATAATTACAAAATTAATGGAAAAAATGAATACAGTAAAAATACAATAAATAAAAACAAAAAACAGATAACAACAAATAAACATTTTGTATCACAGTAAATTTTGTTTTATTAGTATTACATGTTTTTTCTATTCATTTCTCCCCCTTCCCAATTTTGTTATGTCCAATTCATTATTATAGCCTTGCCATATACAGCGATCAGCCATAACATTATGACCACCTGCCTAATATTGTGTAGGTCCCCCTTTTGCCACCAAAACAGCCCTGAACCATCGAGGCATGGACTTCACTAGACCTCTGAAGGTGTGCTGTGGTATCTGGCACCAAGATGTTAGCAGCAGATCCTTTAAGTCCTGTAAGTTGCAAGGTGGGGTTCATGGATCAGACCTGTTTGTCCAGCACATCTCACAGATGCTCGATTGGATTGAGATCTGGGGAATTTGGAGGCCAAGTCAACACCTTGAACTCGTTGTTGTGTACCTCAAACCATTCCTGAACCATTTTTGCTTTGTGGCAGGGCGCATTATCCTGCTGAAAGAGGCCAATGCCATCAGGGAATATCTGTTATGTTTTGTAATGGCGGACTCAAAAGCAGACTCAGACAACGGGAGTTAAAATAAGAAAATAATGATTTAATGATAAAGAGTCTTAACAAAAGGTGATCCCAGTCCTGAAGACCCTGCACAGCCATGCCCACCTGCACCTACTAAGCACACACACACAAGCACACAGAAAAACAGCCAGAACTCTCAACCAAATAATAATGTTCCCAAATACTCACAGGAACATGAAAATATCGCTGCCATGAAAGGGTGCACATGGTCTGCAACAATGCTTAGGTAGGTGGTACGTGTCAAAGTAACATCCACATGAATGGCAGGACCCAAGGTTTCCCAGCAGAACATTGCCCAAAGCATCACACTGTCTCCGCCGGCTTGCCTCCTTCCCATAGTGCATCCTGGTGTTATGTGTTCTCCAGGTAAGCGATGCACAGGCACCCGGCCATCCACATGATATAAAAGGAAACGTGATTCATCAGACCAGGTCACCTTCTTCCATTGCTCCATGGTCCAGTCCTGATGCTCACGTGCCCATTGCAGGCGCTTTCGGCAGTGGACAGGAGTCAGCATGGGCACCCTGACTGGTCTGCGGCCATGCAGCCCCATACGCAACAAACTGCTGATTTGGGAGAGTTGGAGATTGAGACAAGTCTTCCGATTAACATCTCCCAAGCTGGTGTTCTTCTGGGCACAAGTTAAGCTCAGTCAAGAGGTATTCGATGACACCTACGAGCTGGAGGAGATTAGAACCCATGATTGAGTTGCAGCCCTGAAAAACCACAAGCAGTCACTAGGGCGCAAAGAGCGAACCCTACGCAGTGTCAGCCAATCCACCCAGGATGGTGCCTCTGTGGAACCTCTGGTGTTGAAAACCTCTGGATATAAACACCTGGTGGCAATGGCATAGCTGTACTGTGAGGCACTACTCAATACTTGGGAGCTCAAGTATCATTAGCTTATACAACTTGTCATAGCTGAAGTTCTTTCTGAAAAGACATAGTAATTTCATTCCACTGCTGCCAGGGGCCATCTCAAAAATCTATTTCATTTAAGAATGAGAGGAAAAAATCTTACTGTAATTACACTCTAAATGTATTTCATTAAATATCATCAAATTTATCGTGCCACTTAATTGATAATTGTCAACAAAAGCCATCAGGCAAAATCTTTTTGTATAAAATTTTTTCATAATTCACCTATCCATTACCGATTAGCAGGAGGTATTGTTTGCCAATAAGGATATTTAATCCTAATACTTTTATTTTAACCATTTAAGGATACAATTCAAAATTTGTGAGGAACCATATAGTAAAATGTCTATTAATGTTCAATGTCCAATAATGAAGTGATTTGATACAATTACTCAATTTCAGACAAATGTTTACCATGTGATCAAAATTGTATGATTTATATGTACTATTTCACACAGCTCCGCAATAATGACAAATTCCATAACATACTACTGATTTTGTTTATGCAATAATGATTTAGAAATAATCTTTCAGGCTTTTTATTATTCATTGAACAGAAATGTGGTGAAAATTTTAGTTTTTGCAAAGTGGTCAAAGTGGTGAATAGCTGCTCTGGTTGTAGTTACAAAGGCAACCCTGTTACCCCGATATTAGAAGTTCATAACGAGAAAGTGTGGACTATATAGTGTAAATACTCGAAAGCATGAATAAACAGTTGAAAAAATAAACCTTCTCCCCATCCATACTTCTGTAAAAAGCAGAGATATTGTTTGAGAATTGTAACCAAAATGAAATTCAAGATTAAAGAATGTTAGTAGACTAGGAGGGTTCAGAGCTCTAAGCAGCTGTCTTTTCATCCCTTTCAACAAAACGAAAAAAGGGTAACTCAAAGTATAACACAAGTTGTCAGCTCACTACTCAAATCTCAACAGTTTGACAAAATCCAGTATGGTGTCTCCTTCCTAACCAAACACACCCGTCTAACATGCTCTCATTAGCCTATTTATCAGGTGTGCCAGTTCACAGTGTTTCCTCCTGTCTGGTTGCATCTGGGGGTTGTAGTCCTTTTACTGGAACCATTTGGACTTGTAATCCCTCAGCCAGCAGGAGGGAATGCATCGCCCCTCAGTCACCAAGGTCATCGTGACATCAGAGTACAGTATGTTCTTTAGGATCAGATTAGAAATCTGAAAAAAGGTTGGGATGCTGCATAAAACGCAAATAAAAACAGTATACAATGATGTGCAAATCATTTATCCCAATATTTAATTGAAAATAGTACAAAGACAACATATCAAATGTTGAAACTGAGAAATGTTATTGTTTTTGGAAAAATACATGCACATTTTGAATTTGATGCCAGCAGCACTTGTCAAAAAAGTTAGGACAGGGGCATCTTTACCATTGTGTTGCATCACCTCTTCTTTTAACAATACTCTGTAAGCATTTGGGAACTGAGGAGAACAACTGTTGTAATTTTGAAAGTGGAATGTATTCCCATTCTTTTAGCACCTGGACTCTTTTACTACGGAGCCATGCTGTTGTGATACATGCAGAATGTGGTTTGGCATTGTCTTGCTGAAATAAGCAAGGCCTTCCCTGAAAAAGATGCTGCCTGGATGGGAGCATATGTTGCTCTAAAACCTGTGTATATTATCAAATAAAAGTAAAATTAAACAGTACATGTATTAAAATGCTTTTGTCATTTTAAAGTGTTTTTAGATGGCCCCAAAGTCAAGGGACAAATGTTTTCTTTCCAAATTATCGATCACCTCTCAATAAAACAAGAAACAAATGGCCAACTTTTTTTATTATAAAATTCATTTGTATATTACTCTTCGTTGTCTGTGTCAGGGCCTCTGACTATGTGATGAGAGTTTGAGCCTTCGGATTCTCCCCGTTGTTCGACGCCCAAATCTTCCTACTGGTCGGACCCCTCGTCCTGTGTACCACGAGGCATCAATGTCTTGATCTGAGTGTCACAAATAATATACAGTGCAATCTATAACTATTTGGACAGTGACACGACTTTTGTTGTTTTGACTCTGTTCTCCAGACTGTTGGATTTGAAATGAAACAATAAGAGGTTTAAGTGCAGACTGTCAGCTTTAAAATGAGGGAATTCACATCCAAAAATTGGAACCGTGTTCCTTTTTGCACATATTTCCCCCATTTTATGGTTCCAAAAGAGATTGGACATAATTACATATTCTTGAAGAAATCTGTCATCTTTCACACTTGGTTGAAAATCCTTTGCATTTGATTATTGCCTAAAGTCTGTGGCCAATAGACATCATCAGAAGCTGGGTATCATCATTGCCTTCCGTCTTGTCTTCAGCAAGTGAAACGCATGCTGAATAGAATTCAGTTAGGGTGACATTCCACTTTTTGGCCCCCCTGAAAAACTCCTTGGTTGCTTACTGTCATGCATCAAGGTGCAGTCCAATGAGTTTTGAAGCCATCCGTTGTATCCTACCACTACCCTCAGCAGTGACAACAAGTTCCATTGCCATACATGCGCATAACATAACACCGCATCCATCTTATTTCACAGATGTGTTGGCATGTCGGTTCTTTTTTTACTTCACACTTTCCTCTTATCATCACTCTGCAACATGCTAATATTTGTCTCATCTGTCCACAATACCCTTTTCCAGAGCTCTGCCAGTTCCTTTTTGTATTTTAAAGGTAGTATACTTACTGTAAAGTATAATTATTGTTTTTTCACCTTACACTCCAGCCTTTTGTAGTTTGTTTTGTGAAGTCTTCTGCGAATGTTACCTAGGCTCCTCGAGAGTGTTCCTGATCTGTTGGAAAGTTCTTTGATAGATTTTCTTCATTATCAAGAGCATTCTTTAGTTATCCACAGTAATGGTCTTTATTGGTCTAGCATGTCATTTGGCATTGCTGCGCTAACCTGTGCTTTCTTTCTTCTTCTTAATATACCAAACAAATATACATCTCTGATCGATTCATTTTTATTTAACTTCATCATGATGGCCAGATTGACTTGCATTGACACTTCTGGTTCTCGTATTGTCAGACACCAACAACCAAGTCCAAATGCAAAAGTAAATCCTGGAGTCCTGGAGGACTAGATGCTCACAACTCCCTTACACATACGTCAATGATACAAAAAGAAAATTTTCCAACTACTTTTTGTCCCCTGAAATGGGAGAACTATCTACAAAATAAGACGTTACTCCTAAACGCTTAATCCGATAAGAATAAAAATACCTCAAATTAAAGCTCTTATTCTCCAATTTCCTAATTATACAATAATCACTATTTTTAATCCAAAGAGCTGGAGTACAGATCCAAAAGAGCAAAACTTATGTCACTGTCCAAATGCTTATGAAATGCAGGGTATTTGGGCTGGGGAGAGAGATAGCACATGTGCATGCACAACATAATGCATACTTTCTTATTTTACATATTTAAACAGTTATAATGGTTTCAATATCGGAAGATGTCAGAAATGTTGTTAAGCTTGTAACAAAACGTGTGTACTGATCTGTGAGTCAAGTTGAATGCGAATGAAATTAGAACAAGAAAAATAAGGGTAGGAGACAGAAAAAAATGAGAGACTGACTGAGAACAAGTATATGGATGGCTAGATGTGGTCCAGATATTATTTACATTATCTTAAATATAATAGTGAATATTATATAGACCACAGTGGTTAATATTATATAGACCACAGTGGTTGAACTCCTGAATGCTGGGTATACCACAGGTATAACATCACATACATTTTTAACCAATCTAATTTTGTCATTATTGATTTTTAAATAGCAATAAGGCATCTCATGGGTGTGTGGTGTCCTGCCAAAATAAAATGACTAAGAGCTGTTTTCGGGCACACAATAATTATAATAGTTATAGTAAAGAGGTAATGAGTAAAGAAAGACACTGGAAAGTAACATACTTCTTATCCCCATGGGAAGCTGCGGATACCCAACACGCATTTTGGATAGTGTCTGTGACAGCAGAAGCATAAGGGCACAGAGCACAACACACACCCTCATGGTCACGGAGCAACAGATGACAATCTGGAACAATAAAGTTGGATTTAAGAATGACAGTAGATTCATTGAAATATACCATAGACCATACTTGACTTAAGAATTCTGCTGAATGACCATAGATTAATCGAAAGAAAATAGCAATTGTCATGCAAACTATAACTAGTTACCAAAACGTTATTGAAAAAGTACTAGTGAATAATTGATTATAGTCCTAAAATGAATTACATGAGAAAATAATGTGTCAAATAAATAACCATCATAATATAGTACAGAATTTCCAGCTCCTACAACATGTAGGAAATGGGCAAGAATATTCACTGGCAAAATTACTGACAATACCATAGTCGAAAACTGAACGTCACAAAAGAGAAAATATCCTATACCGTCTCCTTTGTAAGTACTGAGACAGTAAAGTCAGAATTTATATTTTTGCTGCGCAAAAGGCATGCTAGAATAAGATTATTAGATGAATATTAGGCAAAAGTACCAACTGTCATTTTTCATTTCTGACTGTTTCAGTGCATATGTTTTACCAACTAAAAATAACAGCACTTTCAGAGTTCCATCCCCCCATTTCATGCGAGTATAAGACAGTATTGAGACTATTCAACTTAATGTACATGTACAGAAGATTAAAAGCTAGTATTTAGTCACAAATCCCTTGCTCTTGCTTGTTTTGGGGAGTTTCTAACTTCTCTTCAGCAAGTAAAATGTTTCAACTGGATTTAAATCAGATTTGGCCAGTCTAATACTTTCCACTTTTTGTCCTGATGAAACATAAAAAGACATTTTCATTTTAATCCACTTCAAATCAGTGAAATTCAGATTAGTAACATTAAATAGATGTTAAATGTATTGCTTTCTTTACTGGTTGTGTGTGTGTGTGTGTGTGTGTGTGTGTGGAGTGGTAGAGGAGTCACAGCTCATTTCCTTCAACAGGCAGTGTGTTTTGGATCATTGACCAGTGCCGCCCAATGAATCTTGTGGCATTTTCTTGTACAGTGGATCAGCGCTTGACATTAACTTTTTTGCTCACCAGCCACTGTGGCTAGTGGTTTTCCAAAGTTACTAGCCACTCAACATTTTCACTAGCCACCATTTTGTTGTTGGGGAATTAGGTTTTATTTGATAAAATTTGACTATGGTGTGCTACATCATAGCCTGTCTTGTTCACTGGTTCAGTCACTATTAGGCAAAGGTGGTATCCCACTCTACCGGACACCCCTCTGTGAAATACTTTATATAATGTGGCTACACACTTGAAAAAGACAACTATTATAGTGTTAAATCTGCCCTGTTGTCCATGTCCACTTGTGCAGCTAATGCATGCTACAATGTCCTCCCTAATATGCAAGCAATATATATATATATATATATATATATATATATATATATATATATATATATTCTTAACATAACCTAGAACTATTAACATGTCAATTAAAAAGAAATATGAAATCACCCATCAGCTTTATAATTACGCAGTCAATATTATTGTTGTCTATTTTTGTTATGCTATGTTCTTGTCAATACAGACTTGCAAAAAAAACGAAACAGCTTTGTCAGTTATTTTTCCCCCATTTTTGCCTTGACGCCCCATCGTTAATCTCCCTCGATTTCCTTCAGCTGTACTAGGCTCTGCTGCTGTCGCTGATCCAGCGTCTTCACGTTCATATATTTATATTGTTAGTAACTTAAATAAGTTAATTATGTTTTTTACTCTATATATTGCATACATATATTTTGGTGATAGTACATACCCTAATCTGGTGTTTTTTTCACCTGTTATCTTCGTTTGTCTCGCGATCTCTCTTCAAAAACAAATCTGTAATTTTAGGCTACTAGAAGTCACCTGAAAAGTTTAAAAAATATTTTGCGGATTAGATGTAGTTTGAGGTTATTAGGTTTTAATGGAATATTTTGACATGCTTGGGTGTGAAAGAAAACTAGGATCCACTTGTTTTTCCGACATTACTCATCTCCGCGTAATCTGGACCCGTGTGGTCCTGTATGCAAGGTTGCCAGATTTAATTGACCATAAACTGTATTCTGCCGCTGTCTCCAGACAACAAATCGACTCGCCTGAGCCCATTAAAAATAGCCCAATTGTGTAGGAAATACACTCCACCTGGCAACACTCAATATGGAAAAAGTTTCGTCCTACTGTCATTTTAGTTGCAGTGTTTCGTTGATATTTTAAATATAAGCGCAAAATCATGTTTTACCATGCCAACACACAGAGGCGGTGCGAGATTTTGGGAAGGCTGTTGTCTATGAGCTTTGAATGCAGGAAAAACCCTGTGTATAGATTTATAGAATGCCACCCGCCAAAGTGGCTAGTAAGTGCGACTGCATTACACGCCACAGGCAAATTCTATGGGCGGGTGCCAATGTCAAGCCCTGCAGTGGATATAAAAATCTACACACCCCGGTTAAAATGCCAGGTTTTTGTGATGTAAAAGAATGAGGCAAAGATAAATCATGTCAGAACTTTTTCCACTTTTAATGTGACCTATAATGTGAACAATTCAATTGAAAAACAAACTGAAATCTTCGAGGGGGAAAAATGAAAAATAAAAACCTTACAATAACCTGGTTGCATAAGTGTACACACCCTCTTATAACTGGGGATGTGGCTGTGTTCAGAATTAACCAATCACATTCAAACTCATGTTAAATAGAAGTCATTACAGACCTGCTATCATTTTAAGTGACTCTGATTAATCACAAATAAAGTTCAGCTGTTCTAGTAGGATTTTCCTGACATTTTCTTAGTTGCATCTCAAAGCAAAAGCTATGGTCCGCAGAGAGCTTCCAAAGCATCAGAGGGATCTCATTGCTGAAAGATATCAGTCAGGAGAAGGGTACAAAAGAATTTCCAAAGCATTAGATATACCATGGAACACAGTGAAGACAGTCATCATCAAGTGGAGAAAATATGGCACAACAGAGACATTACCAAGAACTGGACGTCCCTCCAAAATTGATGAAAAGACGAGAAGTAAACTGGTCAGGGAGGCTTCCAAGAGGCCTACAGCAACATTAAAGGAACTGCAGGAATTTCTGGCAAGTACTGGCTGTGTGCTACATGTGACAACAATCTCCTGTATTCTTCACATGAATGGGCTATGGGGTAGGGTGGCAAGACGGAAGCCTTTTCTTACAAAGAAAAACATCCAAGCCTGGCTGAAGTTTGCAAAAACAAACATCAAGTCCCCCAAAGCATGTGGGAAAATGTGTTATGGTCTGATGAAACCAAGGTTGAACTTTTTGGCCATAATTCCAAACGGTATGTTTGGCACAAAAACAACACTGCACATCACCCAAAGAACACCTTACCCACAGTGAAGCATGGTGGTGGCAGCATCATGCTTTGGGGCTGTTTTTCTTCAGCTGGAACCGGGGCCTTAGTCAGGGTGGAGGGAATTATGAACAGTTCCAAATACCAGGCAATTTTGGCACAAAACCTGCAGGCATCTGTTAGAAAGCTGAAGATGAAGTTCACCTTTCAGCACGACAACAACCCAAAGCACATCCAAATCCATAAAAGCATGGCTTCACAAGAAGAAGATTAACGTTTTGGAATGGCCCAGCCAGAGCCCAGACCTGAATCCAATTGAACATCTGTGGGGTGATCTGAAGAGGGCTGTGCACAGGAGATGTCCTCGCAATCTGACAGATTTGGAGCGCTTTTGCAAAGAAGAGTGGGCAAATATTGCCACATCAAGATGTGCCATGCTAATAGACTCTTACCCAAAAAGACTGAGTGCTGTAATAAAATCAAAAGGTGCTTCAACAAAGTATTAGTTTAAGGTTGTGCACACTTATGCAACCAGGTTATTGTGAGTTTTTTATTTTTTATTTTTCCCCCTCAAAGATTTCAGTTTGTTTTTCAATTGAATTGTTCACGTTATAGGTAACATTAAATGTGGAAAAAGTTCTGACATGATTTATCTTTGTCTCATTCTTTTACATCACAAGAACCTGGCATTTTAAGAGTGGTGTGTAGACTTTTTATATTCACTGTATATTGGTTGCCAAGATGCTTGTGCACACTTCTGAATCCATTCTACTGCTGCCTAATTCAGCACATCATCAGTATAGATGAGTGAACCCGTTCCAGAGGCAGCCATGCATGCCCATGCCATGACACCATCTCCATCCTGCTTCACAGATGAGGTGTTATGCTTTGTATCATCTGCAGTACTTTTTTTTTCTCCACACTTTTGCCTTCCCATCACTTTGATAAAGGTTCACCTTTGCCTCCTCTGGGTGTAAAATATGTTCCAAAACTGTACTGACTGATCTATGTACTGTTTGGCAAATTCTAATTTGGGCTTTTCTGTTTTTGGTGCTGATCAGAGGTTTAAATCTTGCAGCATATTCTTTGAAATTCTGCTGCTGAAGTATTTTGCAAACAGTAGATTGTAACACTTTCACCCCAGCATCCTGGCGGTTGATACCTATTTTAGGGTTGTTTATCACAGCTCTAGTCATTTTTCTGTCATCAACTGCTATTTTTCTTGGCCGAGCTGTTTGTTGCCGATTGCTGAAGACACCAGTGGTTTCTTTCTTCTTCAGGACATTTCCATTTTTTGTGCAATGGTTCTAATTGAGTTCCTCTTTTCAGTATCCAAATCTTGCTTTTCTTTCATAGACTGCTCCCATGTTGGATTTGATACCAAATGCAGACTCCAAAGGCAAAAGCAAAGAATGGAACCGAGACTACACATTCACAGCTATTTTATGTGTGAAAAATCAATGCAAGCAGAAACACCTAATCAGTTGGAAACACCTAATCAGTTAGAAACCCCTGTCAGCCAATACTTAAGGTCACATAAATTGGGAGATGGACCTCTGACAGTGCTGTTATTCTTAGTTGGTAAAATATATTGTTGAAATGGAGAGAAAGAAGAAGTACCATTCATATTCATCTTTTACACATATTGTCATATGCCTTGAGTGTAGAGCAAAAACAGCAATTTTGAATTTACTGCCCAAATACTTATAGAGGGCATTGTATCTCTGCTCAATGTTTGAGTCAATTTGTATTTGATCTTATTAATGCATACTGTATTTTGTATGTTGGATTCTCATGTATTTCAGTTTAATTTGACTGCTATATGAGTTTAATAAAAATGGAACTTGAATGTATAGAATTGTCTGTTGCCAATTTGTTACCAAACCCATACGCAGTTAGGGTTGTACAATATCATAATCAAAATGCCCTTAAATTAATAAGTACATTTATAACTACTTGGTGTAATGGCAACACACACTACTAATCTATGGATTACAAAGTAAAAGCATTCTATAAACACTGCATTGACTAGGAAAAATATAGCACAACAGTGTATTGACTAAAGTATTTGGCTGAAACCCAGTAAACACCTTTTTCAGACAATGAGTATGAAAATATATTTTATTTATTAGTTAATAAAAAGGATTTCAGTGATTTTTACATGCAATATTATTCTTTTGGATTGACAACCTGGGACTACACTGACATCCAATATGCTTCAAGTCTGCAACAAAATTGACACAAATATTGAAACAAATATCACTTTGTAGATCTAATTCAAGGGCATTGGAGATTAGGAATTAATGGACTTACAATCTGGAGAAGAGCCAATTATCCTTTCGCTTTAGGAATCTCAGATGCAGGAGGATGGAAAATCAGGTGGACAGAAAATGTCTCCAACTGCTTGAATTGAAAATCTCAAATACATGAGTATGAAATGTAGGCTAGACCAGAGCTTCTCAGTGTGTTAGTTAAAAGGCTCTCGAGTGGTCTCTGTTTTAGGAAGTCTGGCTGTAGTTTAGAGTCATTCGGTAGAGGACGTGCTCTGTGTGTATGTTTATATCCCCTCAGATGGGATGCTGATGTCACACTGCACACACACACCTACTAACATGCATGCACGCACACATGCTCACTCACACACACATACTAACATGCATGCATGCACACATGCTCACTCACACACACCTACTAACATGCATGCACGCACACATACTCACTCACACACATTTTCAAGTAATTTAGAATAAACAAAGATACAATAATGTGAATGAACTGTTAAATGCAAGATACACTGCTTTCAGTTTCTGTTAATAGCAATGAACACACTCATTCATAATACAATGCATTTTTCATTCACCACCGCAACAAATCCCAACAAGCATAGTGCTTAAAAAATCTAAATGTGTCCTTCGATACACACCCTGCCAAGCCATAGCCAGGATGGTAATGGAGTCAATGCCTTCGAAATAGTACAAAATATAATATATTATTATAATGCAACTGGACTACAATTCTTGGCCTTTGTGAATGTATTTAGCTGTTCAAGCTTCCAACAGATAGTGACAGTCTGGATGCATGGTTTGAGCAGAGAGAGATAGATGTTGTCAACAAGGGAGATGAGCAGACAGGACAGTTCACTCCTTTTAAAGTGTCTCACCAGAGGCTTGCGGTCCCTGCCGTCTGACTGAGACTTTACGGTAGTCGCTGACTCTGGTGTTGTAGAATGAGAGGAAGTTTGTTCCTGAGGTCTCCACTCAGAACAACAATGGCAGGCCACTTATAACTATGAAGGCCAGCCACTCATAACCTCCTGATCAATTAAATCGCCTTTTCCCCATGTAATGTAGAGTAGTCGGAGTTGCTAGAGCGTGATGAGTCAAGGAAATGCCTGCAGTTGATGCTTTCCCTTGCTTTGAGTGATGTGTGGAAGATGGAAAATGTTCGCGATTTATTAAAATAAAAACTCCTCAGAGTCTGGTATAACAGTTGATTATTTCAAGTTTAATTACGTGGATCCACAGGAACAACCGTCACAACATCAACAGAGAATGAGTACAGAGACTATCAGAGTAACGTCATGACAGATTGTTCTGATTGTGCATTTCAAGTTTCAAGCTTATATTCTCTTCCAACAGTACAGATGACGGAATTAGCATTTGCAGAATGTACATACAAGGAATAGTCGCCACTATGGGGTAGTCTAAAAATGCAAGGTTGCACTCAGATGGCTCCAAGAGGCACAGAAAATAATAGAATGTCGGTTGCCCAGACAACCCGGTCAAAGGCTGAGATATATCAATCTGGACAGTTACTATATGGAGACTTAAGTTAACCATGCTCTTCCCAATAAGGAATAGAGCTCTGTTCACCTGTAGGATGTAAGTAATAATAACCCCCTGCTGTTCAAGAGCTTCCTCCTAGAGAACAGTGTCTTATGGAGGTTTTATGGCACTGGCAGAGGCCTGTTTCTTTTACTGCTAAAAGGGAGCCAAGGCCCTG
>JACXGI010000549.1:0-22364 GCA_016801175.1 Esox masquinongy
ATACTTGTTTTTGAGCTTTTAATAGGAAATGTAATTTAACGTTTTGAGTTTTGCTTGGTCGTTAAATAAAAAAAACCCTGTAGACATTCCATCACTAATTTGACATTAGCCATACCTTAGTATGAAACGTTATATACACGTGTGTGTGTGTGTGTGTGTGTGTGTGTGTGTGTGTGTGTGTGTGTGTGTGTGTGTGTGTCTTGTGTCTTGTGTGTTAATGCAATAAAATATTAAGTAGTTGTGATTTCGTAGTCTTATTGTGTGGAATTCTGGGCTGGTGAAATTTAATGAAACTCTCTTGACTCCATTTTGACAAAATGTTGTTTGGTATTTATATTTGGCGTTCATTTGGCAGATGTCTTTTCAAAGTAGTTTTACCTTAACACTCCTCTTATAAAAATGTTTCCCGTTGTCCCCGTCCTTGCTCTGTCTTTCTATATTTTGGTATTTCTCTTTCACATATAATTGTCTTCTTGTAGTATTCTTCATGCTCTCCTCTCTTCTTTGTTGTAGAGGTGGGGGGTATCGTCGAAGAGACCGTAGCTTGTGATTGGTGGAGTCTTGGGGCCATCTTGTTTGAGCTGCTCACAGGCAAGGTAAGAATATAGCATCAAAGTGTTTGTGTGTGTGTTCAATGGATGCTTGTATGTTTGTGGGGGCAGTGAAGACATCTGTGTTGTAGTATATTCTGGCTCTTGCTGGCACTCGCTCTGCCAGGCTGGTCACGTGTCTTTCTCGGTCAGGTTTGTGTGTGTTTTTCCAGAAGTTGTTCTGAGGTGTTTGGTTGTAGGTGTGTCTTGGCTCTTTCCCTCTCTCCCTGGCCGTGTAGTTGTGCCATAGTGTGTTTGCGTGTGTGTGTATAGAGTAGGGTGTTGTTTTGAGATGCCTGTGTGTAGGTGCGTCTTGGCTCCCGCCTCTCCCTCGGCTCTCGACCGGTGCCAGGGGCAGCGGTGTGACTTTCTCCCCCCAGCCTGGGCTCCATCTGCTGGGGCAGGGGGTCACCTCTCCCTGGGCCCTCTCCTGGCTCTCTCTCCCTGGATCAGGGCTTGGGTGGAGGGAGAACCCACTCTCAGGACTCCTTGGGGTTGGGCTGACTGACCTTTGATCAGTATGGGAGGAGGGGACGGGGGTGGGGTTGCTCTCTTGATGAAGTGCTCTGGCTCTTCCCGGGTCAGCAGAAGAAGCAAAGTTGGACAGGGCCTGACGAGCAGTGTGACATCTCGGATCAGTGAACAGGGCTGTCTTCAGGAGCACGTACACATACACTTCTGACCAGTGCATAACACCTCAAACTTTTAATTGTCCCTAGAGATGGCCAGTGGGAATGTTTTCATCTGAACTATCTTTATGGCCCATCTCTAGATGAAACAGAAAGACAGGTTGTACATTTGTTTTAACATTGTGAATACACATACAGGATGAATTTTGGTGATCTAGTTGAGGGTTTATAACACTACACACGTCCGTACACACACATGCATACATACAGACAGGCAGAAACACACACAGGGGCTCTCTTGATCCTTGCAGGATAAGATCTTGCCCAGGGCGATCTTGACTGATGCCAGGATCTGAGCCATATCTCCTGCCGCATGTGTTAGAAAGAGCAACCGATCTAACTGATTAACTAACGGTTTTTCCCTGCTAATCACACACACAAACACATACAGTTATGTTATCATCTGGTTTATGTTGTCTGTTCCAACATTCGCCATGAATTGTTTTTTTAAAAACAAATCTCAGGGGCTTGTTGTTACAGTAATTGTGGCTACACACACGCGCACACAAGCACACAATTACATTACCACCTGCCAGTCCGACTCTCTTTGCATAAATGTTGAGCTCCCATTGTTACTTGTGTTTGTATTGACTTCAACAAAATAACTGTTTGAGCAAGTTTCCCCTCCCCAGTACCACCCAGTTCTTCCAATAACCTCTCCCCCATGTAAAAAACACATTTCCATTAGATCACAAGGGAGAGCCGCAGCCTAGTGAAATCACACTGATGTTATCATCTTCTCTGATCAGTATTATTTCAGGTGTTTTCTCTTTTCGCTGTTGACTTTTATTTATCCAGAGAGGTTTTTCACTTACTGGGTGTCTGCTGCCTCTGTGGCTTCATGCAGACTGGTTACTATTTGTTGATTTGAATCCTTATTAGCTCCTGCTCGAGCATCAGAATCACAATCCCCTTCATTCGCTAAGCTTTAGACATCTGTAGAATTTTACTTGTTCTAATGGTGCTGCTAGTGGTAGACAAAATGCAGTCAAACATTACACAATATTGACTTAAAGTCGAACATACATTTATATACAATACTAATTCCTGGGGTCTGGCGGTAGACAGTAGTAGCTTTTGTAGTGACTGAATAAGATGAATAAAAATAAAAAATCTTCACTGTTTTTTGAGAGGGGGTCGTACGAAGCTGTGGGGTTTTTCTGATGTGAATCTGGGAGACAGAGGTTCTGCTTGATCTACTTGAAAGTATGGCTTAGCTATTTTGAAGGCAGTCCACCTTAGATTTTCATGCCCCTTAGTTTTTGCAATGGCCAGCAAGTCTCCTAACATCATGAATTCCTGGTTCTTTTTTGGCAGTTTGTGACTCTGGTGATGAATGTGTTTAATGGGAGCTGTAATTGTTTTCACTTGAGGATAAAAATTCTGGAAGTGAAGCTCCGTGGAGACCACGTGTACTTCAAGAGCTAAACAACCTGAACGTGTTCAGTGATGTGTTCAGTGTGTTCATACATTATGAGGTGAGGTTTGCTGGAAACATGTCCTGCAAAGCCTTGTGAACATAGAGAGAAGTAGTGAAGTGAATCCAGAATTCAGTGGTGTGTATTAAACTGAGCGGGACAGGTTTAAAACATCTAATTCTGGGGCATGTTTGTGACGGTGTTCGACATGTTTATCTCCCTCCCCAGTCTCTGCTGCAGTGCCACCCCACTGGTATCAGTCGCCACACGGCTCTCAACATCCCAGAGTTTGTATCTGAGGAGGCCAGGTCTCTATTAGAGCAGGTCAGCACACCTTTCTAGTCTATTTATTTCTGTGATGAACATTGTAGATACTATTAATCTCTGTTGTCTTCTCATCTCTCTTGATCTGTTTTTGAGTGCATCTGAGTGCTAATTTTTCCCAAGCATTAAATACTGTATTAAAGGGATAGGTGTGGATTTTAGCACTGAAGTCCTTTATCTATGTTCCCAGAATCACATTTACTTATGGATACAGTTTTGATAAAATCAACACCAGTATGAATTCATTTAAGGGTAGTTTGGTAGAAAATGCTATAACTATAACAAAGTTATCCTGAACTATAACAAAGCTAGCAGTCTAAAGTTCTCTAGCTAATTCCTCTGTTCAACTAAGGCAATCCTTCTGATACAGCGTGTGATGTGTTATACTAAATATACAAAAATGTCAATTGAGCAATGTTTTGGTCCCATGTTGCCATGAGCTGAAATAAAAATCCCAGAATTGTTGTGTTCATATACACAAAAACACACTTTAAAAAAACAAAGAAAACTTTTGCCATGAATATCCATCGTAACAACTTTTACAGCAGGTAAAGGTTAAGTGATTTCATTGCTATGGTATGCCATGACTTACAGCCAATAGGCATTCTGGATTTCAACCATCTGGTTTTTAATGAGTATGTGCAGTACGCTTATCATGTCAGGTTATATGCAAGTTATGACACAGTGTCTCACAAGGGGTTAGTTTTAGTTTACAAAAACATTCTTGACACTCACCAGTTTTCCTCAACCACTTGAGCGTTAATAGTGTTTGTTTTCATTCTTTGGGTGTAGCTTCTCCAGTTCAACCCAATTGAGAGGCTGGGGGCGGGGGCTGCCGGAGCCGAGGACATCAAATCACACCCCTTCTTCGGCAATGTGGACTGGTCAAAATAAGCCCTGTGCATTGTGGGAGAGTGGAGGTCAGAGATGAACAAACGTAATGAGCTGCTGATGTAGGTGAATGTGTGCATGTGCGCGTGCGCGCACACGCACAGTCAAACACAAAGTCTTTCCGCCAGATGAGACCAGTGCCAGCAAGTGAACAATAAAATACTAATCTGTTGGGGAGAGCTTCACTTCATGCGACGGTCCATGGACATTTTTTTTTTCCTGGTTTTAAAAATGCATTCCTGGGATATTTATTTTTTGGCCACTGGTTGTAAAAGTGGTGCTGCCTGGCCAATACGGGTCCCTGAAAATTGTGTAGTATTTCATGTATGTGTCAAAACGTGCCCCAAATCATCAAAACCACTTATATTCAAACTGGGAATTTCATGGCTAACTGAGGTATGATATTGGTAATACTTATTGATTATGCTTGTATAAAAATGCACTTCAAGCCCAAAATGGGAGATTTTTCAAAAATTGTTTGGTCCCAGATTGCATCTTATTTTTAAACAACTCAATTTCAACAGTCCTTTAACATTACAATCCTGTATTTTTCCATACATCTATATATCAATAGATTGCATTCTGTTTTCCTTCAACTAAACGCATGCGCAAACCAATCACCTGTGGCCTAAATACTAAATCTAAACACATGATTGGTCATATTTTTGACGTTGGCATGCTGCGCTGTCTTTATTGCTCATTGACCCATAGTAGACTGACTTGACCAAGCTGACAGAACTGCGTTTGACTGGGGCCCAATTGAAAGCCTAAAAAAGTATTTCTTTGGAACTTATGTAGAAATGTGTACATTTTGATTACTGATACTGATGTAAAAATTGAATTGGAATTTCAAGAATCGTCTAAGATCGTAACATCAATCTGTTTTAGGTATAATAGTTTATTTTGTTAATCGACTTTGCACATGCTATAATAAATACGCTATTCTGACAAGGGATAATAATTTACAGTGAACATGCATTGTACAGCAACTACAGTCTTTGAATTAAGGTGAGTATTGGTTGAATTATTGTCCACTAGTGTTATTTTTTGGGGGGTCGCCGGAATGTTTCTGCAAAAGGTTAAAATGTTTTACCCTTAGAAACCCACTGTACTGTAGATCAATCTTTTTTTGTGTTTGATATTAATATATCATGAAATAACAAGCAACTATTGAAAAATAAATAATTGTTCATGAAATGTTTTCTTATTATGTACATTGTTGTGTTACTTAAAACTCCCAATCAGCATGTTGTCAATTAGTCGACGGTAACTTGTAATGTGATTTATATAATCATCTATCTTACATCTCAAGTCTTATTAGAGCCCAGTTTTTAAACAGTGTGATATTTTTTTCATGTAATTAATCATCCTGAAAGTCTCATTGAATGTGAATCTCAACAAATCCACTGAACATGCTTTGCAAAAAATGATCAAATTGGTACCATGACCTTGTGGTCATTTTTAATAACAATATACAGTTGTGCTCATATGTTTGCATACCCTGGCAGAAATTATCCAAAGCGTTGCAAATGCCAGTCAGTACTGTTCAATCATTTATTAAGAAGTGGAACATTCGGGGGTCTCTTAATACCAAGCCAAGGTCAGGTAGACCAAGAAAGATTTCAGCCACAACTGCCAGGAGAGTTGTTCGGGATACAAAGAAAAACCCACAGGTAACCTCAGGAGAAATTCAGGCTGCTCTGGAAAAAGACGGTGTGGTTGTTTCCAGGAGCACAATACGACGATACTTAAACAAAAATGAGCTGCATGGTCGAGTTGCCAGAAAGAAGCCTTTACTGCGCCAATGCCGCAAAAAAGTCCCGGTTACAATATGTCTGACAACACCTTGACACGCCTCACAGCTTCTGGCATACTATAATTTGGAGTGACGAGACCAAAATAGAGCTTTATGGTCACAACCATAAGCGCTATGTTTGGAGAGGGGTCAACAAGGCCTATAGTGAACAGAATACCATCCCCACTGTGAAGCATGGTGGTGGCTCACTGATGTTTTGGGGGGGTGTGAGCTCTAAAGGCACGAGGAATCTTGTGAAAATTTAGAAGAAGAAGAAGAATGCAGCATGTTATAGAAAATACTGGCAGACAATTTGCATTGTTCTGCACGAAAGCTGCGCATGGGACGCTCTTGGACTTTCCAGCACGACAATGACCCTAAGCACAAAGCCAAGTTTAGCCTCCAGTGGTTACAGCCGAAAAAGCCGAAGGTTCTGGAGTGGCAATCACAGTGTCCTGACCTTAATATCATCGAGCAACTCTGGGGAGATCTCAAACGTGCGGTTCATGCAAGACGACCAAAGACTTTGCATGACCTGGAGGCATTTTGCTAAGACGAATGGGCAGCTATACTGTACCACCTGCAAGAATTTGGGGCCTCATAGACAACTATTCCAAAAGATTGCACACTGTCATTGATGCTAAAGGGGGCAATACACAGTATTAAGAAGTAAGTGTATGCAGACTTTTGAACAGGGGTCAGTTAATGTTTTTGTTTGTTGCCATGTTTTGTTTTATGACTGTGCCATTCTGTTATGACCTACAGTTGCATGTGAATCCCATAAGAAATAAAAGACATGTTTTGCCTGCTCACTCATGTTTTCTTTACAAATGGTACATATATTACCAATTCTCCAAGGGTATGCAAACTTCTGAGCACAACTGTACTAACCGTTTTATGCGTCATGTTCAAATCATCTATAACTGACTATGAGGTTCACAAATGCTATTAATATTAGCACTTGTAAATAGTGCCGGGTAAACCAATGAAACCAAAGCATGTATTGCTGTTAAACCTTATCCATAGATTGCATACAGGGTGAGAGTTATCACTAGGACCGCCAAATGCCTATGGGAATTGGCGTTTGAGATTGTAATTAAAATAAAACTGCCATTTTGAAAGCTACACCATCCTCCTTCCATGACTTTTCCTAAATAGGCGTATATTACATTGTTCCATTGTCAGAATTCTAAACTCACAAACAGAAAACTATTTAGAGACTATTTACCTGTTGTTGTATTTTTACCGTTTTCTGATTTAATCGGCCAATAGCCCACTGCACTTAGCGTTGGTTCCCAGGCCACTTATGGTCAATGGATAAATGCGCGATACTCCCAGATGAACGATAGTCTTGGTTGAATTTGAATAAACTAACCAATGAAATACAAGATTTCCATTACCATTATTTAGGCTATTATTAAAACATAATACAAACGATATAGGCTACTTGACTATTCAACATATGTACCACACGTTACCGTTTTTCAATTGGAGATTCAGCTTCTTGTGTAGGCTAATTCATCAAATGTAAATGTAATCTAAAATGTCTAAATATAAAAGTCTTAATATTTTTTAAGAAACGAAATACTAGACATTCTTTTCCAATCGCCAACTACCAATTCAACAAAGGTATTACACGTTACTGTTTATCTTAGAAGATAAAGAGAAACAAAATCGCATAAAATCACATCCTATCATCTCTCTGAATTTTCTCTGCTTATTTTACTGAAGATTAAGATTCACCAATAGTATTACGCTAAATAATTATTCACGGAACAAAATACCAACGATCACCAATTATCAATTCAGCAGAAGTATTACACATTCCTGTTTTCATTTGGGGAGTTTGGAGAGAAAGAGAAACAAAATCACATACACATCCTGTCATCTCTCTTAGAATTTTCTCTGCTTATTTTACTGAAGATTATGATTTTATGCTAAATAATTATTCAGGAAACGAAATACCTATCACCAATTATCAATTCAGCAGATGTATTACACATGACTGTTTTTCATCAATACAATAGACAAATGACTTCAATATTTTCATTTAGGCTACTGTAAATCATTCTTTGTGTACTTGTTTACATTTTTTTTCAGTTGTTACATGTACATGTCTACCTCAGGAACCTCATTGCTGCTATCCCTGCATTTCAGTTGTTCATACCACCTTGCACCTTCAATTTGCACATTTATAGATCCCACTTATAACATACATTGTTCTTAATTGTTTCACTTGTAAATTTTTTGCACTCTTGTATTTGCACATCTGGTTAGATGCTAACTGCATTTCGTTATACTGTACTTGTACTTGTTCAACGACAATAAAGTTTAATCTAATCTAATGAATAGCAATTAAATAGCAATGATGTCAATGGATGAATGGGCGATAACCCCCTGATCAACCCAGACACACCTATGCATGTTACTGAAGTGTAATGATGAAGAATGATGATGAGGGTGGAAATTGTATATAATCTTAACCACTGCGAGACACTACTGTTACCTTTTGTTACCTTTTGATTATCCTTTTACTCTGCTAATCGAATTTACATTTTTATATTTCGTTATTCATGTATATCACGGTGTGATAAGCAAGGAGCCCAGGCACAGGATGAATGGTGAAACGAGGTGAAACAGGGTTTACTAAGCTGAAAAGCATAATTGTATAACAATGACGGTTTAGAACTGATACAAAGGAACAAGCGCACTAGGTGAGAAAATAACAATGAACCTACACAGACAACTAGCAGACAATACTCCACAAAGACTCTGACAAACACAAGGGCAGTTATGGGCTATAGTAGTCAGGATCCGGTGTGTGTAATGATGGAAGTCCAGGGTGATGTGATGAGGAACAGGTGTGCGTAATAGTGGAGAGTCCGGAGTGTTCTGTGAATTCGGTGCTAGTAGCTGGAAGAATAGACGGTGGTGGCTAATGGGCCGGTGACAGGGAGCAATGTAGTCGAGCTTCCCGGAGGGATGAGATGATGGGAGGCACCGTGACAGTGTAGGCTACTGTAAATCATCCTTTGGTCATCCTTTTACTCTGCTAATCAAATTTACAAATAAAATTCATTGAATAATGCACTGGAATGTTTTTACTTGAAGTGAGGCTACATATCCTTGGATCTATCAGTTTTATTTCTATAAATAGGCTGTAGCCTATGTGTTATTCATTCTTTGAAATTTATCGTGTTTATCAAGCAACCGCGCTTTAGGCCTATGTGTGGCTGTTCATGCGTATATCCTTTGATTGTCGCAAACTGGTCAATAATGTCTCTTATGTTACCTTTGTTAGAAATAAGCCATTTCGTATCGTGGTTGAAATAATGATCACGTACCTGGTCGTCAAGGGAGAGAGTAATTCAATTATTTATTGCAGCGTTTGATAGTCTATTTTTCAGTGTTAAAGTCTCAATACTACTCGGTCTTACAAACTCGAGCTCATCTCACTCAATCTCAAAGAAGCTTCCAGTCGTACCTCTACTTCATAGACAATGAAAGTAGAAACTGTAATTGGGCTTACAGTACTGTAAGCCCAATTACTGTCGCGCTTTGACTGAATGTGACTTCCTGTGTACGGAGACACGATGTTCTGTTGTAAACTAAACATAACAAGCATTCATTCATACACTTCAACACCTTGTACGTCATCAAAATGAAGACTAAATTGTAATTGATTTGTCTTTGAATAATTTAAGTGTTGTGTAATTTTCATTTTGTACATTTGTCGGGCCTAATAAACAAATGAAAATTACTATAGCCTGTGTTCTTAGAAATAATCGTTCTATGTATTCATTTTGTTGTCGTTTTTTCCATATGATAAGACCTTCAATACAAACATGTTCTTGTATTTTTTCAAATTCATTAACCATTTAAAACAAACAAATTCAGTAATTCATTATTTTTTCGACTATTCTATATAGTTTGACGACCCAGTAGATGAACTGATGCTCTGGCTGGCTGATGATGCTGCAGAGGAGAATGTGTATGCTAATAGGGCCGATTTGTTTGCTAATGACGAGAAATGGCGTTCGGCTACTGTTGAACTGAAAGGCAGTTCTAGCGGCCTGGCGGTTCTAGTGTTAACAAGCCATTTACAGTGGCATAACACTGTCATCCCCAGTGTCCTTCTAATGCCCATATCACATACAGATTAACTACAGATCTTAGATGAGCTTTCACTAACCCAATACAACAGCAAACGACTTGCAGGAAAAACTTACCATAAACTAGTACTGGGCAACACATTGATGATTTCATAATCGATACTCAAACTGATTAATTTATTCATGTTATGTCTTTCTGTTTTATTGATTGACTGCCAGTTACCTGTCTTCTATAAGGGTCAGAGTGACACTCATTAGGAGTGACAGCAGCTCTTTAGGAGTGTCATCACTACTACTGATCAGACAAAGGCTATAGCCCCAAACACACACAGATAGCTTGAAAAATGTGTTCCTGGTGTGCCTGTATTAGTTTTTGTACTGTGTTTGTAGCTAACTATACTCACGTATGTATCTGTCTGTCTTCTCTGGAATACTACTCAATAAATTCCTGTTTGGATGATTATCTGTGGCTTTGTGTTTGTGCCTCTCTGTGTATGTCTTTGCTTTTATCTCATAAGTTTTAAGTCCTTATAAGTAACCACTGGCCTAACTAGGAAAGTGAGGACATTTTACCATTCCTTTCTTGTAAAAATGTTAGGCTTGTGGTTAAAATTAGGGTTATATTGAGTTATATTAATGGTTAGGATTAAGGTTGGGCATTAAGGGTTAAGTTTAGGGTTTAGATTTACTTTTTGAGGTTATTTTTGAGGTTAGTGAAAAAAGTCCTCACAAGTATACTAAAACTAGTGTAAGTGTTCATTGTCATTGATTTAATCTAAATGGGCTATCATCTACCATTTGTACTAAGGTCTATGTAGATTTACCATGTCTATCTGTGTGTGTTTGGGGCTATAGCCTTTGTCTGATCAGTAGTAGTGATGACACTCCTAAAGAGCTGCTGTCACTCCTAATGAGTGTCACTCTGACCCTTATAGAAGCTAACACACTGACACACACTTGTAAGGAGTTGTTAGCATTGCCAGTGTGTCAGGATTGGTGACTCTAGGTCCTGTCTCTGCCCTGGCAAGAACTGATTAAGGGCTGATTAGTGCTTAATATCTACATCTGACTCTCATTAGATACTTACAGGGTGAGAGGTTCGCTCCACTACACTAATGCTATCTGTCACTCAGAGGGAACGAGAGAGAACGGGAAAGGTAGTTCATTAAGGAAAGGTAGTTTCCATTGCTCGCAAAAGCTTGTGGTTCGTATACCAGTGTGGTTATAGCCTTTTCCTTTTATATCAAAATTTAGTGGAAGATTGAACATATTCAGGATTCTTGTATTTTAAAGTGCTTATGGCGCTAGGGTTATTTCTTGTTTTTGTGCACTTGTCAGTTGAACTGTCCTGCCATTGGAACATTCTAGAATCCTAAGCCGCCTTGCCCTGGAAACAATGGCTCCTCATACACAAAGGACCCTTGTGTGTTTCTGTGTGTGTGTGCCACAGGGAAGGATTCATCTGGTCAGGGGCTAGATTAAGAGGACATGCCAAGGTCCTCCCATGACGCAGCAGGATGCTTTCAGCTCAAGCCTCAGAGCTGAGCGCAACCAAGACCTGCAGGGAGGAGATCAACCTCTGACCCCGAGCAACTTCGTGTTCCACTCATCCATTTCTCTCTCTGGCATCAGCGTAACTTCTTCTGTCCTCTACACCCTGGCATCGTTTCCTTTATGTACCTCTGTTCTGGTGTGCTCATTCTCCCTCAATCTTTCACACACACATGCCTAGCGCCAATTGGCTTGCCCTCTGCTTCATATTGCTGGTGGTCAGGTTTTGTTTTTGTCTTTGATGGTTTGACTGTCCTCCACAAAGCGCAGGAGGACTCCCATGGCCCAGGGTGGGTCACGCAGGCCCGGACACGCACACAACACAGAGCTGAATAGTTCCGTCACTTCGCATCCCCGGGCATCTTCTACAGCTTCTGTCAGAGCCATGATGTCATAATGAAGAGACACAAAGCGTCTTTAGCCCCCCCTCATCCACTGTATAACCATCACACCAACCTCTACCTCCTGTGCTGTATGGTACATGGTCAGAGTTTTGAAATGAGGGAGGATGAAGGGTGTGTTACAGAACTTCACAGTGGAAATGGTTAATGTTAGGGGTCATGTGTACACTTACACATTCTCCACTTTTCCCTGTTTTCTACATAACAATGCTAAGACGAGATAGTATATGGCTCTAATTCCTGATCTAAGATCAGTTGATTGGACCTTGAACTCAGCACTTCAGGGTAGCATCATCTTTCCCTGAGCTTTGGGAACTATGGCGCTCATTGTGACCCTGTGACAGATTATTAGACTCTAGGTGTAGATCACTAATTTCACAAGTGCAACGGGAGGTCAGTGCAAACACTGCTGGTCATCAGTGTCATCCCACTTAGCAAGTGTAAGACTGTAGTTAAAAATATACAATATTCTTCCTTAAATTGCTGATACTTATAGGGGTCACACGGTGGAACCCCTGAAATATACTGCTCAAAAACATTAAGGGAAAACTTAATCATCACAGTATAACACCAAGTCAGTTAAACTTAAGGGATATCAATCTGTCCAGCTAGGAAGCATAAGTGATTATGAATCAGTGTCACCTGTTTCGGTGCAAATGAAAGTGACAACAGGTGCACTGGAGATAAAGGCAATGGTTTTCCAGGTGGTGGCCACAGACAATTGCTCTCTCCTTATACTTCCTGACTGATTCTTCTCTAGTTTTGTGTTTTGCTAGTGTCTTTGTAGCATGAGGCGGTACCTGCAGCCCATTCAGGTTGCACAGGTAGTCCTGCTCCTCCAGGATGGCACGTCCATACGTGCCTTCGCAAGAAGGTTTGCTGTGCCTCCCAGTACTGTCTCAAAAGCATAGAGGAGACACCAGGAGACGGGAGGAGGAGGATCACTGCTAGAGCCCTACAAAATGACCTCCAGTGGGTTACTGGTGTGCATGTTTCTGACCAACCTGTGAGAAACAGTCTCCATTAGGATGGCATGAGGGCCCGACGTCCTCTAGTGGGATCTGTGCTCACAGCCCAGCACCATGCCACTCGATTGGCATTTGCCAGAGAACCCCAGAATTGGCAGGTCCTCCACTGGCGCCCCATTCTCTTCACAGATGAGAGCAGGTTCACACTGGGCATATATGACACACGTGAAAGAGTCGAGACACCGTGATGAATGTTATGCTGCCCGCAACATCATCCAGCATGACCGGTTTGGCGGTGGGTCAGTGATGGTCTGGGGAGGCATATCCTTGGAGGGTTGTACGTGCTAGCCAATGGTACCCTGACTGCTGTTAAGTACCGGGAAGAAATCTTCAGACCCATCGACCAACCTTACACTGGTGCCATGGGCCCTGGGTTCCTCCTGGTGCAGGGCAATGCCCGGCCTCATGTGGCCTGAGTGTGTAGGCAGTTCCTGGATGACGAAGGCATTGATGCCCTTGACTGGCCCTCACGTTCCCCAGACCTGAATCCAACTGAGAACCTCTGGGATGTTATGTATCGGTGCATCCGACGCCATCAAGTAGTGCCAAAGACTGTCCAGGAGCTCACTGATGCCCTGATCCAGGTCTGGGAGGAGATCCCCGAGGACACCAGCCACCGTCTCATCAGGAGCGTGCCCAGATGTTGCTAGGAGTGCATACAGGCACGTGGGGGCCATACACACTACTGAGTCATATTATGAGTTGCTGTGATGAAATTCACGTGAGTTGGAACAGCTTGTGTTTTCAATAGTTTACTTTGATTTTCAGTGTGAGTTTGGATCCAGCCCTCAATCGGTGATTTTGGTTTCCACTGACTGTTGTTTCGTCATTTTGTTCTGAACGAATTACACAATGTACAGAAAAGATTTTGATCTGTAATATATTTCGTTAATCGAGACCTGATGTGTGATTTAAGTGTTCTTTTGAGCGGTGTACTTGATACTATTTGTGATGGCATAACTAATGCCCCAATTATACTTTTCTTTTAAAATGTCAAAATTATTATAGGTGAGATTAGGGTAAATTCAGCCAATGGTTGTTGAAACCATACAAAAAATTTACCAAATATTTAGGCACAGGTTGTCATTTGATAGATGGAATAAACCACATGGAAAACAAGGGAAGCAAAAAACTAGAAAAGCAAGTTTTGAAAAAGTTGTTGAAGTAAAACTATTTTTTGTGTAAGCCATAGACCCCGATCGTATTTGTTCTTGTTTAGCCACATTTAGCCATGGCTCTATTTAGTATTGTGGTGGCACCTCCCAGCCACCATTTAAGATTTGGGGACTGTGAAGAGACCTCTGGTACCTTGTTTTGTGTGGTATTGATGGGTGTCAAAGCTGTGTGTTACCTGTTTGAACAGACAGTTTGCTACCTTGAACACATCAACAACTTCTTACATAATACAGTAGTGATAAAATCAATCTCCTCCACTCAAAATCTGGAGAAGTTGACATGCTTGCTGTTTGTGTGTATTTGAGGGATATATATGCTGTGTTATTATGTGCCAATTGCCATTTCCCTTTGTCCTACTTTGCAGTACTTGACCATTTAACTAGGCAGTAATCCATGTGGGATAAAGCAAGGGTCTGCAGGACTTTTGGCCAACTGCTGCAGCTGTTCCATGCCTCTTTCAGCTGTCAGTACAATACTAGCAATGAGGCTTATTCTTACTGTGTTAGCTGGCGGCTAAGGATCTTTTGCAGGACCTGTGTGTACTGGCGCAAATATTTTTGAATGGATCATCAAAAGTAGAAACTCGTTTTTGAAATATTTAATTTCTAACTAATTTCAATTTAGTCAGTAACAATGAACTGAAAACTTGATTCATGATTCCACATTTGTTCGCATCTTGTTCAACAGAAGTGGTTATTGAAATATTCCCTGAGCAGTATATCACCCACTGTCGCAGGACACTAGAATCCATAAGGCCATAATATTACGCATATCTCCCTTTCCTGTGTGACATTGTGTTTTCAATTACATAGTACATGACTGGAAAAGCTTTCATTGTACATCATCACACTTACTACAATATAAGATTACATCAGTTTTGAATACATTCAGGATACCTTGATAATTATCTGTGGTATGTATGGCGTATTAAGTATAAAGACTATTGTTGGCATAGTGTTTACATAGTCAATTGAGAAATTATTTCCACGTTTCAAATAACTTGTGTTGAAGGCTGAAGTGCCTACTTTCCACAGTTTGCCTCTTTGGTTTGAAGCCCCATGGAATTATTTGATGACCATCTAAAATAATTATTTATTGTGTTATTTGATTAGCTGATAATGTCAAAATTGGCTCAACTATTGCGAATAGAAAAAATTATATCACATTTCTTTCATCTGGCATTGATTTAAATGTTTTGCTTTCTCTTCTTTGTCCGCATAAAAACCCACCACCTGCATTAAACGTCCCCTTTGTCTTATTTCATTTATCAAATTCTGGGTATATGCTGTACTTTGCAGAGTGTGAATTACACTGTGGCATTCAATAGGACATTGCATATGCACACATGGTAGGTGAAATGTAATCAGTGGAGTGTTATTTCTTTTACTGAAGGAACTTGCTCCAATTTGGATTTGAACTCCTTGACATAGTATTTTGACTTATTTGACAACACCACCATCATCTTTTCTTTTACACTGTAGCTATGAACATATCCTCCTACATGTTTCTCTCCCTAAAAAGCACGTGTTAAACAATAAACTAAAAACATTTAATCAGATACTACTGTATATGCAAAAACAATGACTTTTACAAATGTCAGTTTGTTCAGTAGCATAGTAAAGGTAAAATTAATGTAATATATTGCCAATCTTGACTAGGCACAGGTAACAAAATATACCTTGAAGTTGGGTTTAGAATCTCCTTTATATGATCAAGTTGATCTCTTTAACGAAATGTTAGTGGACAGTTGGCTCAGCTAATTGTCCTGATCGTCATGGATAATTCTGCCAAGAGCTCACCATTTAAGACCACAAATACTGTATGGCCTGACTATGTTTCAAAAACTGTTTTTAAGTATTTCTGAGGGACAGACATCAAAAAATATATATTTAGATATTTCTGTTAAAAATTAAGGTAGCAATGGTAAAAAACATTCTCCCCTACTCTCAAGTGCAGTGCATGCTCATGAAGGCATACAAAAACACACCTCACATGGCTAGACTATATTTGAACATGAGAGAAACAGAGAGGAAGAGAGACTATGCCTAGGAGGTATCTAAATTCACTTCAAGCAGAATTACACCAAGGTATTTTCTGTGAAATGTCGTCCTTTACCTACTCCAGGTCGACAGGGAGATTATTTTCACCCTGAGCGTTATTCTGCCTCACCTTCTGTGTCATATTGAATATGTAGATGGACGACTTTATATAATACTATCTCCAGCATTGAGTCATATGGAATGGGTCAGATGTTAAGGAAGTCTCAACTGACTCCCAAAAGACGTGTCATAAGTAATATCTCTCCCTAGACCTGAGGTGTCTCTTTTCGTTGTTGTGTTAGTGTGTATGATGAGTGTGGATCAGACTCCACTGTGTTTAGGCATGCCGTTAGCGTCCCAGTAACATAGCATTAGCTTTCTAGTCATCTCAATGGCCCGGCGTTGTCTCAACAGCTTCCTCACGCTCCAATACACACACCTTCTGTGGCTCTGGAGCACCGCTCGTTAGTTATCCTCATTTCCTTTATTGCTTCACTCCCCCTCTCTCTCCATCTCTCTCTTTTCTGCCTCCCTCTGGGCCAGGGCTGAGGAGGGCACAGTATGAGCCTGTGTTAGCGCCTATTCCCTCCGCTTTGTGTCATTGTAGCTGGGTACGGCCTGAAGGCATGGGTCCTAGATTCCAGAGAGAGCCAGAAAGAGAGGAAAAGGGAGAGAGAGTGAGAGGGAGGGAAAGTGCCATCAGATCATTGTTCCCTAAATGTCTTGGGCTGTTGTGGGTGCCACGGCCTTCCTGGAGGGGAATGTAACGCCTGTTAAGGAGCTCTGTTCCCCTCAATGCAGCAATGCAGCGATAATCTGTGATTCTCCGAGGGGACCTGATCCTGGCGGTGAGATGCATTCTGTCACCGCACTGCCGCGGTACCGGACTACATCTCACACATCCAGGAGGAGAGGAGAAGAGGAATAGAAGGAAATGGGGAGTTAAGCTGATGGCATCTTTCAAATGCAAAGGGGCATGGAAGCAGGGAGGAGGAGAGTTAAGGGAGATAAGTGCAGAAGATGGGCAAGATTATGAAGGGAGGCAGGCAACATCTTTTGCATTCGGTGACGGAGAGGGGGAGGTTAGAGAGGAGGGAGGGTTTCTGGTGGGAGGGGAAGGAGGCAGGTTAAGAGAGACAGTCAGTGGTTATAGGCAGATAAGATGGGGGTGAATGAAGTCTGAGGGTGAGTTGCGTCTGGGGGCAGGATGTGGGGGTTAAGAGGATCACAAGGGGGTTCTTGCGGGAACACTGAGGTTCCTTGGTGCCCTGGCATCTTATGGCATGGCCTGGAGTGAAACAGATGCTGCCAGCCTTGAGGGGGGCACAGATGAGACCGTTTAGAAGCGGAGAACATGCCTTGTCTTACTGAGGAGGGAGAGGGAGTGCGATTATAATGCCCTTCAAAAGAAACACGACTAAAACAAACCGCCGTGTAATACCGTGGGAGTCGTAATAAGGAAATACTTTCCAATATGTAAATATAGTGTCACTTTTTGGAGCGTAATGTTACAAAAGGTTGAAGATGTAAGCTAAGTAGAATATTTGTCGCAATAAGTTATGCATACTAATGTGCTTTCCCCCAAAAGGTTTTTCAGGTAACATTAAGCCAAAGCTATCACATATTATGAAATGTGAACCCTGCATTACATATGCAGAAGGTTGGAAGATTCGGTGAGGACTTTAGGTTCCAAGCCCACATGGCCACTCTCACAAGCAGTTGTATATTACTGAAGCTGCTTTAAGTATTTTTGTGCGTTAGTAATACATCCCCTTGTTACCTTCCTCTTCCAAGCCTGAGTGAGTAGCCGAGGAGGTGTGTGTGTATGTGTGTGTACATGTGCGAATTGTGTCTCACATTAGCCTTTTTCCATTAAAGCAATTTCACCGCCCATTGTATTCCTGAAGAGGACCTGGGAAGTCACTAATGGTGTCACACACACACAGGCACACACACACCTCTCACGGTGTGCTATCATCACCTGTCGCCTGATTGCTGTGTAAAACACACACATTAGCATAGATTGAGACACATTATCACTCCTGATTATGTGACGCTAAGAGGTTTCATACAAAAAAAAGACCTCACACCTTTCCTCAACAATGCCTGGCGTTACTGAGATAAGTGCATGTTTCAGAAAAGCTCTGCCACTCCAGAAGCCTGGAGACTATGGTGATGGTTTTAATGGTCTCTTGTTATTCACATTCATTAGAGGCAATTTTATTATCAAGACTAATATAAATATTGCTGTTGAAATATCGTTGTACATGTCACTGCATTTGTTGATTTAAAAAACAAATCCATACGTTATATTTATCAACTCCTACAGTAAAAAAAAAGAATTATTAATTTATATTATACAGTATGTGCACACAGATGCACTAGCCAGAATGACAGAGGTTACAGCGGGAGGTTGTGCAGGTGGTCTGCTCTTCCTTGTCTTGATGAGGAACAGGAAGCATCGGACATGTACGGCGGACACACTGGACACATGCTGCAGTCCAAGGTCACTGTTCTCTCCTCTATGCCATGTTTTCTTAAGTCCGGCCTTCCTAATGAGGTCTTGTTACATCCGTCATCCCTCTCGTGTTAAAGGGGGTTGGGGGACACAGTAGAAAGGAGGGAAGAGGCTGTCATTGACTTGTGTGCCCCCACATCAGATGGAGGACATCAGGCCAGGGGGGCTCCTTCCTCCTACAGCCCAGCAGCACTAGTGTCTGACCAACGAAGCAGACAGAGCGCTGCAAACCCAGTTTAAAAAATGTTATGACAGGGCACCTCTACTTTTGGCGCCAGAAGACTAGTTACACAGTGCCCTTAGCAATTATTCAGATGAGCAAAAAAGGCTATGAAAAAATCTGACTGTATTTTTTATTAGCTTGATCTTACACTCAAAATACGAAATAAAAAAGATGTTCAATGAGCCTACATTGTTTAAAGGAAACACAAATTCGTAATAGAAGTCTCAAGTATTTTTGTCTCATCTCACCATAGAGCCTGGGTCCAATCAAAGGCCGCAAATTCCACTTACTAAAGTTTTTACCTTGATAAGAGCAGTGGCTTTCCTCTGGGAAAACGTCCAAATAACTTGTCAGTGTCTTTGTTGCTACGAAAAATACAAAATAAAACCCTATCATACACCTGTCCAAATTGATTCAGGTTAGATCGGCTGTTTGAGGTGCAGTACATACAGGGCCCTACACTGTTTAATTCACGATGAAGAGTGGACCTGAATCAGTGTTCAGGTCCACTATAACCATTGTTTCCTGAGGGAAACAATATAACCATTGTTTCCCACAGGAAACAATGGTTATATACATATCCAAAGGTTCTGGAGACTTGGCGACCCCAAGATTCAACTAACTTCTGTAATCCTTCTTTATGATCCTTGAGGAATTTACCTCACTAAGTTGGTGCTAAATACACATGTCCTTTCCCAGGCAGGTTCATCTGAGCTCCAATTGATATCAACTTCTTAATTATTTTCCTATAACCCCGTTTCCATAAATGTTGGGATGCTGTGTAAAATGTAAATAAAAACAGAATGCAATGATGTGCAAATCATTTAAACCCTATATTCAATGGAAAAAGTACCAAGACAACATATCAAATGTTGAAACTGAGACATTTTATTGTTTCTTGAAAAATATATGCCCACTTTGGATTTTGCCAGGAGCACGTTTCAAAGAAGTTGGGACAGATGTAACAAAAGACTGGCAAAGTTGTGTAATGCTAAAAACTAAACCTGCTGGAATATCATACAACTAATTAGGTCAATTGACAACAGGTCAGTAACATGATTGGGTGTTAAAAGATCATTCCAGAGAGGATGGGTCTGTTGGGATGGGGAGAGGATGCTCCCCATCCTCTCCCCATCCCCACTCTGGTTCCACCACTCCTCTACCCAGAGTGGTGAAACCCGAGTGGTTTCACCCCTCTGTGAAATACTGCATGGGCAAATAGCACAACAATTTAAAGATAAATGTTTCTCAACATAAAATTGCAGAGTTTACGGATCTCAACATCTAAGGGACATAATATCATTAAAAGATTCTGAGATTCCGGAGAAATCTCTGTATCCAAGGGACAAGGCCCCAAAACCAATATTGGATGGCTGTGATCTTCGGGCCCTCTGGTGGCATTGCATTAAAAACCAACATGATTCTGTAGTGGAATTCACTGCATGGGCTCAGGAACACTTCCGAAAACCATTGTCTGTGAACACATTTCGTCACTGCATCCACAAATGTGTATCCTCCCCTACCCAGGGGCACAGGGGAGGATGGAACCCGAGCACCACCTGGAAGGGTTCAGACCTGTGGAGGAATGGCACAGGGAGTTTGGAGCATACTCCGCCCAGGGGAGAAAGCGTGTCCACTCACCTGGACAGGTCATGCAGTAGGACCAGAGGAACCTTCCCAGTTCTTGATTAGTGCGCTCCGTCTGCCCATTAGCCTGTGGGTGATACCTGGATGTGAGGCTGACCACTACCCCTAGCCTGGACATGAAGGCTTTCCTGACATGAGATGTAAACTGGGGGCCGCGTTTTTTCCTGCGGAAGCCCATACAGCCGGAACACCTACTTGAACAGCACCTCAGCGACCTGTAGAGCAGAGGGTAGAGCGGGTAGTGGAATGAACCTAACCATCTTTGAGAACCTGTCCACTACCACGGCGTTCTTCCTCTGGTGTTCTTCCTCTCAGCTGGCGGCAAGTCTGTAACACAGTCCACCACAAGGTGTGACCAAGGCCACTGAAGTACTGGGAGAGGATGTTGTTTCCCCGCTGGAGCCGTTTGCGGCGCCTTAGACTGTGCGCACACGGAGCATGACATGACGTAGTATCGCACAGTCCTCCCCCATAACAGGCCACCAGTATTTTGCCCTGAGCACCTCCAGGGTCCGATTGATGCCCGGATGTCCTGTAGATGGCATGGTGTGCACCCAGGTCACCAACCGGCCCCACACTCTCCGAGGTACATATGTCTTGTCTGGGGGGCAGGTTGCTGGTCGGGGTCCCGTCTCCCTGCCCAATGAATGTTCCAGGAGACAGGACCCACGACATATGAGGGGGGTAGGATAGGTATGTCCTCTGGAAGCTCCGTCCCCCGGATGTGCAGGCGGGAGAGTGCATCCGCCCTGAAGTTCTTCATTTCGGGGCGGTACGTCAGGGTGAACTGGAAGCACTCGAAATAAGGCGTCCATTGAGCCTGGTGGGGGTTGACAAATTCAAGGTTCAGGATAGTGAACGGTTCCCAGGCGCCCTCGAGCCAGTGTCTCCACTCCGCTAAGGCCAACTTTACCGCCAGTAGCTCCCAGTCACCCACGCCGTAGTTACTCTCCGCAGCAGACAGTTTCTTTGAATAGTAGGCACAGGGGTGGAGCCGAGGTGGATTCCCATGCTGCTGGGAGAGGACTGCCCCCACCCCAACCTTGGATGCGTATACCTCGACCGTGAAAGGCTTGAGGGGGTCTGGGTGTTTCAGGGGAGGGGCTGTGATGAACTTGCCCCTCAGGTCAAGGAAGGCCTTCTCCTTCGTCTGGGGTCCAGCGGAGGTGGTGAAGTTGGCCTTTCAACAATGACGTGAGCAACGCTGTGATGGTACTCTTTCACTAATCGGTAAGTCTTTCACTAATCGGCGGTAAAAGTTGGCAAATCCGATGAAGCTCTGTAGCTCCTTGATGGTTTTCGGGACTGGCCATGACCTCACTACGTCCACCTTCATCTCTTCCATTTTCACGCCCTCTGGAGCAATGTGGTATCCTAGGAAGGACATGGTGGAGGTGTGGAAAGCACATTTTTCACCTTTGGCAAACAGCTGGTGCTGTTGCAGGCGCTTTAAAACAGCATGGACGAGGGCCACATGATCCAGGTATGTTGGGAATTAGATCAAAATATAATAGATATACACCACTATATGCAGTTGTGCTCATACATTTGCATACTCTGGCAGAAATTATGAAATCTTGGCATTGATTTTGAAAATATGACTGATCATGCAAAATAACTTTCTTTTATTTAAGGATAGTGATCATCTGAAGTCATTTATTATCACATAGTTGTTTCGCTCCTTTTTAAATCATAGTGATAAACAGAAATCACACAAATGGCCCTGATCAAAAGTTTACATACCCTTGTGTTTTGGCCTTGTTACAGTGTAGAAAATTAATTTATTGTCATTCTTATTTATTCATTATCTTATTAGAAGTTTTTGTATTCTGTATGCTTGATCATTTACACATATACTGAAAGACTTGTCTCTCTCTCTGTCTCCAGCTTATAAGGCCAGTATCTGTATTCAGGGACAGGGATGAATGGAATGTCGGCTGCACAGGGCCTTGGCTCCCTTAT